>MU227558.1:775717-807136 GCA_018584345.1 Thuja plicata | reverse complement strand
GGGGGGTTAGCTTTGTCCCATCAGGTTTTATCCCTTTCTTTGTTTTGTGAGATATTGCATTTCATTTCACTTCTTTTCCAGTTGCATATTGTACATGGGTACCTAACATGGGCTAGTAGTCGGGACCCATCTTGTACTGTCTTCTAACATTGTGAGTTTAAGTACATTCTCCTAAGTTTCACTCAAGTGGGGTAATTGTTGTAATCAATGAATTTTAATTATACTTTATGTAAGCTTACTTAGGATAATGCATTACATAGAAGTTTTCATTGTAGACACCTACGAGTTTGCATCTAATCCTAGCACATGATGTAGGATAAATTCAACTTTAAGTGGTGATAGTTGTTAACTCATTTACACATTATGTGTTAGATAAACCTTTATCACACTTATCACATTATCACTCTCACTTTTTTGCACATATTTCATTGTATAATGGACAATGATCCACCTTTGGTGGACATTTGATGCCACCTAGTGTGGGTTATATATAACTTATCTCCCAATTAATATGCCATGCCTATATAAACAAGGATATCTACATGTAAGATAGGAAAATTAGTCAAAATGCATAATAAAGGAAACCAAAAAACCTCAAAACATCATGCAAACACATCCTAATCTACCATTAAATCCCTTTCATGAAAAGGAGTATAAAATAAGCATAAAATTCAAACACCCCCTTCAAATGATGCTCCAACATTCTCCTATCCTCTCCATTGAAAATGTGCTCTTTCCTTGACAAAATACACTCACAAATTGAAAGAAAAATTACTATAGGCACTACAAGAATACTAGGGAAGAGTGGTTCAATATTTGATTGAGAAAATGTATGTCAATTTATAGGATGAGAGACCCAATATGCCAATTTGGAAACTTGAATGTTCAAATAGAATATTGTCATAATTATGATAAATTGAATGCATAATTGGAATCATAATAAAATGCACAAATTGACGGAATTTATAAGAAGAAAGTGGAGGCAAATTAGTAGGAGATTTGGAAGCACAATTAGGGGAAAATGAATAGGGAAAGATGCAAGAGATCATGAAGCATGATTCTAGGGATGAAAGCCCAATTAGAGGGAAGGGTGTAAGAGTAAGAATTTTGAATTTGAAATTCATTTACTCCCTCAAAATTAGAATTGAAGAATTTAGGAATTTAGAAAATCTAATAATTCAAAAAGGTGACCAATCAATAAATTTGAAATTAATTAATTGTGGGAGACATAGGAAAGGGAGAATTAGTTTGATTAAATGATTCAGATATAATGATAAACTATGATTTATTTATCCCAAGTAGAAAAATAATTGGATCCTTGAGTGAACTGATGATATTGATGGTAAATTGACTTGGTTTTGACAATTTTGATGAGGATTGGGAACAATTACAATGGTTTCGAAATGGTTTAGGAAATGATGAGGCATCGGTGAACTTTGACAACACACTCGAATAATTATTAAAAATTATTGATGATGGTGATATGAAATAGAATCAATGCACTCAAACAATGCTATTCAATTAACATAAATCAATTTGATGATGATGACAATGCATCAATGAACTTTGACAATGCACTCAAATTGATTAGTTTGAAATTGGTTGATAAGCTTGATTTGAAACAACATTGATGAACTTTGATAATGCGATTAAATGGGTTGAAGATGATGAGGCAACGATGAACTTTGACAATGCCATTAAATGATCTCATGATGATGAGGCATCAATGAAATTTGATAATGCACTAAAAAATGATGAGACATGCACCGATTTGATGACATTGATGACAAATTGAATTGATGATTATAAGATTTATAGGATTCGATAGGATTGGAATTATTTGAAACTAATTTTATTAAGGCATCGATGATCTTCGACAATTCCCTAGAATAATTTGAAAAATATCGAATGATTTTGAAATGATCTTGGACTGATTAGGAAGGGATTAGGGCCGACTTGGACTGATTTAAGAAGATTTGATATGATTTAGAATTGATTTGGATTGACTTGTATTTATTTAGGAAGATTTGATATGAGTTAGGATCAATTAGGATTGACTTGGAATGATTTTGAAATATTTGATATGATTTAGGATCATTAAGGATTAACTTGGATGACATTGACATGATTTAGGAATGTTTTTATATATTATTATGCTAATTCAAACTTGATCAATTCAACCAAAAAGAATAAGGTTGTTATGCAAGAAATGAAATAAATGTTAATAATCAATTAAACAATTTTTAATCTTCAATCAATGATGAAAGACAAACTACTGACATATAGTGAAGACCATATGTGCAACATAGAGGAATAATTAGGATGCAAAACAATGTTTCAATTGTAAAACCCAAAATGTTAGCACATAGACTAGCAGGCTTGAACCATTTATTAGTAGACTAGAGGCAAATTCTTAATTGACACTAATATTTATTAGTAGACTAGAGGAAGATTCTTACATGGTGTTAAGACCTAGATGCAAATTCTTACAAGTAATAATTCATTTGGAATTGATTGATTGAGTACTTCAAAAAGTGTATATTATCGAATTTCTTTATCAATCTTCGTTAGAATGAAGATGACAGTAATGGGAAAGAAAACTTGGGAACATGAAATGGTTAAACTGGATAGAGATTTGATCACGATGGATTGGTTGAACTCCTTCAACTATACCTTGTCTACTTTGGTGCATATCAGGTCTGGTCATTCCCCGCTATCTCTTAATCTGGACCCTATTACTAAGCAAAGAAATTTCCCCTTCAGATTTGAGATGATATGGATTAGTCACCCTAATATAAACAACAAGATCAAAGAATGGTGGGATATTGAGGTTAAAGGACCGACTATTTTCAGAGTAGCCAAAAAACTCATAAATCTTAAGTTAAACATTAAGATCTAGAACAATAGGGAATTCGGCGACATTTATTAGTGTCAATTAAGAATTTGCCTCTAGTCTACTGATAAATATTTAACCTTGTCAATTAATTGATCATATCATTTTGTCTCTCTTTCTTGTGTTATTCTTTGGGCTTCTAGATCTTGGCATATTCTTTCATTGCTAAGAACTAGGCAAATTATTGCATGGTGTTAAGAGCTAGATGCAAATTCTTACAATTAATAATTCACTTGGAATTAACTGATTGAGTACTTGAGAAAGTGCATATTATCAAATTTCTTTATCAATCTTCATTAGAATGAAGATGACAGTAATGTGAAAGACAACTTGGGAACACGAAATGGTTAAACTGGGCAGAGCTTTGATCACGATGGATTGGTTGAACTCCTTCAACTATGCCCTCTCTTCTCTGGTGCATATCGGGTCTAATCATTCCTCCCTATCTCTTAATCTAGACCCTATTATTAAGCAAAGAAATTTCCCCTTCAGATTCGAGATGATGTGGACTACTCACCCTAATATAAACAACAAGATCAAAGAATGGTGGGATATTGAGGTTAAAGGATCGACTATGTTCAGAGTAGCCAAAAAACTTAGAAATGTCAAGTGAAACATTAAGATCTAGAACAAGAGGGACTTCAAGGAAATTTTCACATCCAAAGAGAAGGCCTTTTCTAACCTGGGTAAAATCCAAGAGGAAATTCAGAGAGATGGATATGATAAGACTATTGGAAAGCTACAATGTAAACAATTGTTGTTTTGTCATTGATGTCAAACCTTAACTAGTGAGACTATTGCTATATGTTTGAGTACAATATTTATTGGTTGTTGAATAAGATTTGAAGGAAAGGATAACAAGAAGACCGAGTGAAATGGTTGAGTAATGGGAAATCACAAGGGTATTTGATCAGTTGGCACATTGGCAAAGTAATGTGTTGTTTATCCATAACACTAAGTCAAGATGTGAGTTTACTGGGAACAATATATGTCGAGTGAAGTTTGTGTCAACCGAGCACCAGTGTATGTCAAGAATAATTTCTAAGTGTCGACCGAGCGCTAGTAAATTGCAAAGAAAAATAGTGACGATCGAGTGGAAGAACACAGTGTTGGCCGAGTAGCAGTATTTTGGTAATTGTTGAGATTTGAGATCTCTAGCCAACATAATTGAATTTATTGGGATATGTAAAGTTAATTGAGGATAAGCACGATTGGTCCACACTATTTAAATGGACGGGTAACCGTAATTAATGCATGGATCAAAGATTTAATTAGTGATTTCTTTGGAGAAATAAATTAAATGTAAAGAAGGAATGATCCATTGGATTTGACCTAACCTAGGATCTATGATCTTTATTAAGCAGAAAAGATTTATTTCACCTAGATGAAGAGGTATAAGATAACCTCAAGGGTTTATTCAGATGTATGTATGTGAAAAGTGTATGCAAGAGAATTGCATGGTTATTTGATTAATTGGCATAATCTAGCAAAGAAGGTTGAAGAGAGAAGTAGAGAGTTGTGAAAGTGATTGCTTGATGGATTTACAAGTAGATTTGAAGATTGAAATTAAAATGGAGGCCACTCGGTGAATTAGCATAAGAGCTGAATAACATCTAGATTTGCAAAGTAAGTTGTATGTATTAGATCACACCTACTGATTACTTTCTAACCATTGTATTAGTCAAAATACTTTAACCAGGTTGACCTAACAGTCATTGTATAAATCCTATGAGAAATGTGGCATTCAGGTGGAATGTTCTAAAACCTCTAACAAGGCCACTCCTAAAAGGGTTATTAAATCCTTTAACCAGGTGACATTTAGCAATGTGTTTTGTAACCTTTTACAAGGTTGGCTCCTAGCAGAGCTCACTTCAAAAGAGTGAAAACTTGGTACCATGTTACTGGTGGCTTTTCCCAATTTGGGTTTCCACGTTAAATATTGGTGTCAACTTGTGTGAATGTTTATGTTGTGTTTTAATGTTAAGTTTCTACAAGATGATTACATTTGAAAAGTAAACTGCATATTTATGTTGTTGACTTATGCTATTGTTGCTAAGCAGATCTAAGTTGTTTAAAGTGTTGTAAAGTTTCAATTGGTACATCTAGATCTAAGGATAAATAATTCACCCCCTCCTCTCAGTTATTCATATACATTATAACAATTGGTATCAGAGCTTTGGTCTCTTGAAAATAGTTTGAAGGTACTTGGAGAAAAAGATCAAGATGTATAAAAATGAGGTACCAAAGTTGAACAAAGATAACTTCCCTGCATGGAAAATTTTGATTTAATTACATCTAGCTAGTATTGGTGATGCTTCTAAGAATTATATTGAACATAACTATGTAGTCCCAACTACACCTCTCACCGCTAAATAGTTAAGAGAAAAGAAGGAACACCATGAAGCAATGCTAGAGATCGCATCATCCCTGAGATATCCTAAATTGAAAGACATAAAGAAATTTACAAATGCCAAGAAGATGTGGGATACCCTAGCAACCATATATTGAGGAGATACAAATGTGATGAGAGCCAAATATGAAAGCTTAAGAGGTAAGTTTGATTAAATGAAAATGCAAGAAGGAGAAACTATAGGTCAATATTGTGGTAGGATAAAGGAAGTTGTGAATGCTATAAGAGGAGCTAAAGGAACCATTGATGATAAAACCATTATGAGAAAGGTACTGAGAACTCTTCTTCCTATATATGCTATTAGAGTCTCAGCAACTCAAGAATTAAGATGCACTCCTAATAACAATTTGACTTTAGAAGGTCTGGTAGGAAGACTTACTACATTTGAGATGTCAAATTTTGATAACTACACTCCACAAGCTATTGATTCTACATTCAAATCCCATTTGGTCCTTAACAAATCAAAGAAAGGAAAGACATGTGTAAATAGTGAAATCGACACTATAGATGATAATCTAGAAGAACTTGAGGCACTTATGGAAAAAAGACTATATAGAGGAAAAGGAAAATTCAAAGGTAAATTTCCTATTATCTGTTTTTCATGTAACAAAGTCAGTCATATTGCTGCTAGATGTCTTGATAAGAATGAAAAACATGAAAGAAGGGACAACAAGTACAAAGATAGAAAGGATAACCAAGAATTCAAAAAGTATAAGGATTACAAAGACAAAGGTAAGAAATCTTGCTATATAGCCGAAGAAGCTTCTGACATTGGAACTGATCATTCTGATGAAAATAATATAGAAGTTGTGTATGTTTCTATGAAAGATGATTATGATGATGATGAGAAAACTGCACTAATTTCTTATATGAGTAAAGGTAACCATTAGATTATCGACAGTGGTTGTGCACATCACATGACCAATGACAAGGATAAATTTGAAACCCTAGATCAGTGCAATGGCAGTTATGTTAAATTTGTTAATGATACACCATGTCTTGTTAAAGGGAAAGGATCAATTAAATTGACTAATAAGATCAGATGTGACAGTGTATATTGGGTTGATGATCTTAACTATAATTTATTGAGTGTTGCACAACTAAATACTTCTGGTTAGAGAGTTGAATTCCATCACAAGAACGCAAAGATCTATAATGCCACTGGAGAACTAGTTGGTAGTGAAGAGAAAACAAAAGGTAACTTATTCTATCTAGACTTAGCTGATGAGACATGCTTGTTTGCACAATATAATGATGTTTGGTTATGGCATAAAAGATTGTGTCATGTAAACTTTGATAACTTGGTAAGCATAAGAAAATTGAAAAAAGTTAGAGGGATGCCTAAGTTAAAGAAACCTGAAAATGCAATGTGTAAGCAATGTCAATTGGGAAAAATGACTAAATCTAGTTTCAAAAGCAAGACTCATACTTTTGAGGAGATTGTGGAATTGGTTCATACTAACCTTTGTGCTCTCATTGGTGAGAGAAGTTAATGTGGAGATAGATATTTCATTCTATTTGTTGATGATTACTCCAGAATGATAACTATTATATTTCTTAAGGAGAAATCTAATGCATTCCAGTTATTTAAGTGGTACTTGGCAAAAGTTGAAAAGGAGACAGGTAAAATTCTGAAATGTTTGAGATCTGACCAAGGAGGCGAGTTTATTTCTAATGAGTTTAACATGTTCTGCAATGACCGAGGTATCAAAAGACATATGTATATACCTAGGACACCACAATAGAATGGTATTGCTGAAAGAAGAAATAGATCTATCATGGACTATGCCAGAACACTAATGATGGAGAAAAATGTTGCACAAAAATATTGGCGAGAATATGTTAGTACAACAGTTTATATCCTTAATAGAGGACAAGTTTAAAAAGGCACTAATGCTACACCTTATGAGCTATGGTATGGATATGCACCTAATGTAAGATATTTCAAAGTTTTTGGAAGTAAATGCTTCATACTAAAGGATAACAGAAATGGAAAACTAGATGCTAAAGGTGAAGAAGGCATATTTCTTGGCTATTCAACTAAAATTAAAGCATATAAGTGTTTGAATTCAAACACTAACAAAATTGTGGAAAGTACAGATGTTAGAATTGATGAATATGCAGAAGGAAATGAAGCAAAAAGAACACAAGAACCTAAAAGTTACAAATCATTTGTCTATCTAGATGAGGAAGATTCTAGTGTATTACTTGAACCTATGAATGAGGTTGCCAAGCAACTGATGGCACCTGTTGAGTCACAAAAGGAGGTTGTCGGGCAACAGGAGGTAATTTTTGAGCTATCTGAAGGAGATGCCGAGACACAAAATTAACCTAAATTGAACGAGAACAATGAATATGAAGCAAAGCAATAACCTACTCTAGCAAAGTATGTAAGGAGGCACCACAAACCTGATCAAATCCTAGGATCAAAGGATTATGCAGTTATGACAAGAAGTAAGTTGAGAGACGGTACATGCTTGTTATGCAATTTTGAGCCTAAAATAGTAAAGGATGCCTTAGAAAATGAGGACTAGATACAAGCCAGGAATGAAGAGATTGAAAAGATTGAGTAGAATAAAACTTGGACACTTGTACCTAGGCCAAATGACAAAAATATAATTGCTACTAAGTGGGTATTCAGAAATAAGCTTAATGAACATGGAGAAGTAACAAGGAATAAAGCTAGATTGGTATGCAAAGGTTATGCACAAGAGGAAGGGATTGATTATGGAGAAACATTCTCCCTAGTTGCAAGATTGGAAGGAGTCAGAACCTTACTTTCATATGCAGCCTACAAAGGTTTTAAATTTTATCAGATGGATGTAAAGTCAACATTTCTAAATGGAATATTAGAAGAAGAAGTGTACATTGAACAAGATGATGGATTTGTTGACCCAAGAAAGATGAATATGATTTACAGATTACACAAGGCAATATATGGACTGAAGAAAGCACCAAGAGCATGGTATGAGAGATTGTACAATTATTTGATAAATATTTGATTAGCAAGAACCAATGACAACAAAAATTTGTATTTGAAGACAAAACAAAATAAAGGTACTTTATTAGCTGAAATTTTTGTTGATGACATTATTTTTATTGGACAAGATGTGTTATGCCAAACATTTGCAAAAGAGATGCAAACTGAATTTGAGATGTCTATGTTAGGTAAAATCAAATTCTTTGTTGGCTTGCAAATATATCAAATGAAGAAGGGTATCTATATTACTCAATCAAAATATGTCAAGGAGATACTAAGAATTTTTGGAATGGAAGAATCAAAACCAGTGAGTACACCCATGGTTAGTGGACATAAGATAACAAAAAATGATGATACAAAAGAAGTGAATCAAACCCTTTACAGGTCAATGATTGGAAAGATACAATATGTTGTACATAATAGACCTGATATTGCTCTAGCTGTTGGAATTTTTGCAAGATTTTCTTCCAACCCCAAGGAAACTCATATGATGGAAATAAAAAGAATTCTGAGACATTTGAAAGGAGCAGATGAATATGGTTTGTATTACAAAAAGAATGATAAGTTTGAGCTTAGAGTTTACATTGACTTTGATTGGGCTAGAAATGTGGATGATAGGAAAAGCACCACAGGTGGCACATTTATTTTGGGAAAGAGATTGGTTTCATGGACAAGAAAGAAATAAAATTGCATCTCACAATCTACAACTAAAGCTGAGTACATGTGGCAGCAGTAGTTAACTGCTCTAATATTGTATGATTGAAGATACTACTAAAAGGTATGAAAGAAGAAATCACAGAACTAGTTGTTATAAATTGTGATAACACGAGTGTCATTAATATTTCTAAGAACTTTGTGATGTAATCTAAGACAAAGCATAAAACTATCAAGTATCATTACTTAAGGGAGCTAGTTCAACACAAGGAAGTGAGATTGGAATATGTGCATACTAAGGAATAGTTACCAGACATATTTACAAAAGCACTACCCAAGGATTCTCATGAGTATCTGTGAGGTAAATTAGGGGTGGTTCCCCTAACTAAGGCTAATTAGTTCATAATGGAACTATTTCCTGAAATAATATATTTAGAATACTTGACACATTGATGCACAGGCAGTCACACTTTAGGATGCTGTCTAAAGTTGTGAAAGAAAGACAAGGACAAAAAAGAGGATCAGTCATAAGCAAGATGATAGGAACAACATGATACTGAGTTAGAATAGAATAATCTACATGATAAAAATGTCAACATCTTTGGCATTGTTTTCAAAGAGGGAGAAGTTTACTAAAAGAGGGAGAATTTACTATACTTAGAGAAAAAGAAAGAGTCTACAGATGAACAGAAATAGAAAGATTTCAGTGTGATTATTGACACTGAGGGAGAAATGTTTTACAAGATGAGAATCAGAATGAACCTAAAGACATTAATGAAGATTTTTACATATCAAGGAACACAGGAAGAATTTTTGGATTGTATAGTAACTATGTTTGTAAAATTATTGTTTTATTGTTTAGTGTTGCCATTAATGCCAAAGAGGGAGATTGTTGGAAAGCTACAATATAAACAATTGTGGTTTTGTCATTGATGTCAAACATTAACTGGTGAGACTATTGCTATTTGTTTGAGTACCATATCTCTTGATTGTTGAAGAAGATTTGAAGGCAAGGATAAAAAGAAGACCAAGTGAAATGGTTGAGCTATGGGAAATCACAAGGGTACTTGATCAGTTGGCACATTGGAAAACTAATGTGTTGTTTATCCATAACACTAAGTCAAGATGTTAGTTTACTGGGAACAATATATGCCGAGTGAAGTTTGTGTCGACTGAGCACCAGTGTATGCTGAGCATAATTTCTAATTGTCGACCGAGCGCTAGTAAATTGCTGAGGAAAACAATGATGACCGAGTGGAAGAACACAGTGTTGGCCAAGTAGCAGTATTTTGGTAATTGTTGAGATTTGAGATCTCTGGCCAACATAATTGAATTTATTGGGATATGTAAACTTAATTGACGATAAGCACGATTGGTCCACACTATTTAAATGCACAGGTAACCATAATTAATGCATGGATCCAATATTTAATTAGTGACTTCTTTGAAGAAGCAAATTAAATGTAAAGATGGAAAGATCTGTTGGATATGACCTAACCTAGGATCTATGATCCTGATTAAGCGGCAAAGATTTATTTCATCAAAATGAAGAGGTATAAGCTAACCTCAAGGGGTTATTCAAATGTATGTATGTGAAAAGTGTATGCAAGATAATTGCATGGTTAATTGATTATTAGGCATAATCTAGCAAAGAAGGCTAAACAAAGAAGTTGAGAGTTTCGAAAGTGATTTCTTGATGAATTTCCAAGTAGATCTGAAGATTGAAATGAGAATGGAGGCCACTGAGTGAATTAGCATAAGAGATGAATATGATCTAGATTTGTAAAGTAAGTTGTTTGTATCAGATCACGCCTGCTGATTACTTTCTAACCATTGTATTAGTCAAAATCCTTTAACCAGGTTTACCTAACAATCATTGTATAAATCCTTTGATAAAGGTGACATTCAAGTGGAATGTTCTAAGACCTCTAATAATGCCACTCTTGATAGGGTGATTAAATCCTTTAACCAGGTCACATCTAGCAATGTGTTTTGTAACCTTCAACAGGGTTGGCTTCTAACAGAGATCACTTTAGAAGAGTGAAAACTTGGTAGCATGTTACTGGTGGTTTTTCCCAATTTGGGTTTCCACGTTAAATACTGGTGTCAACTTGTGTTAATATTTATGTTGTATTTTACTGTTAAGTTTCTACAAGATGATTACATTTGAACAGTAAAATGCATATTTATGTTGTTGACTTAAGCTATTGCTATCAAGTTGATCTAAGTTGTTATAAGTGATATAAATTTTCAATTGGTACATCTAGACTTGAGGATAACTGAATCATCCCCCTCTTAGTTATTCATATACATTCTTACAGAGACCAACCTGAATCAAGAAAAAATTCTTCTCTCAGAATATCACAATGTGATTGGTAAGGAGGAAATGCATTGGAAGCAGAGATCTAGATCTATATGGGTGAGGGAAGGAGACCAAAATACCCATTAAAAGGGGGAACCTGATCTTGAAGGTGGATAATGATATCTCTTTACTTGTTTTGGACTTCTTTAAATCCCTCCTATCTAGAGACATCAACCTCCTGGACCTAGATCAGGAGACCCTCTTGAGCAATATCCCTTCTATCATTTCAGATCTCCAAAACAAAGCTCTGACCGCTATCCCCAATACTGATGAAGTTAAGAAAGCTTTGGATTCTCTCTCGAGAGACAAGGACCCGAGCCTCGATGGCTTTCCCATGTTCTTCTTCCACAAGTATTGGGAAACTGTTAAATCTGATGTGATCAAAGCTATGTAGGTATTCTTTGAGTCCAAGAATCTCCTCAAAGAACTCAATGCAAATTTTATGGTTCTTAGTCTGAAAGTCACAGGGGTGGATGCTATGGACCTTTTTAGGCCCAACAGTTTATATAATTCATTCTACAAGATTATCTCCAAAGTCTTGACTTTCATAATTTTTAGGTGATCCCCTTCATTATTGCTCATCAACAGTATGGCTTTGTTCCTGGTCAAAAAATCCTGGATTCTGTTATGGTGGTTCAAAAAGTCATTAAATCTTTAGAAGCTGGTAAAAGGGAAGGCTTTCTCCTAAAGCTTGATTTGTCCAAAGCCTACGACCGGGTGGACTGGTCCTTTTGTTGAAAGTTTTGGGTGCTTTTGGCTTTAATAAAACTTTTTATCGTATCATCCTTCAGCTCATCTCCTCCTCATCTTTCTCTACCTTGGTTAATGGATATCCTTCAGCTTTCTTCAAATCTTCTTAGGGTCTGAGACAAGGGGATCCCCTATTACCTATCATTTTTATTATCTTGGTTGAGTGCCTTGGAAGGTCGGTTTCTTCTAACAAGTTATCTGGGAGGTTGAAAGGCATCAACCCTTCCTCTAGTTTGTCCATCTTCTCTCATCAAAAATTTGTTGATGACACCATCTTGGGTGGAGAAGCATCAGTTATGGAGGCGAGAACTGTTAAACATTTATTTGATTCCTATAGTAGGGCCACTGGCCAATCTATCAACTGGTGTAAGAGCTCCCTCTTTTTTATTAATACGCTAGTGTCAAGACAAAGAAGAATGGTAGAGATTTTAGGTTTGAGTATTCATTCTATCCTAGCCACCTACTTGGGCCTTCCTTTCGGAGGTAAACCCCTAGAAGGATTCTGGAACAAGCTCATAGATAGATTTAACAAGAAATTGGTAGGCTAGAAGGGAATTCTTCTCAATCAAGGGGGAAAGATTTAGTTGGTCAATTCCACCCTTAAAAACCTTTCTACTTATGCTCTTAGCCTCTTCTCTATTATGGCTAAAGTGGCTGAAGCTTTGGAAAAAATATAAAGGATATTTCTTTGGTCTGGGGCTGAAGAGAATAGATTCCTTCCTTCCTATCCAATGCTTCTTTGCATTCTTTTTTGAAAATGATGATATCTCAAATGGCTCTTGTATATGGAATGGCATCCTCAATGCCAAAGACCTCGCAAAGTCAAAAGTGAAGTGGAAAATAGGAAATGGGCACAATATTAGCTTTTGGCATGATAATTGGATTTTGTTAGGGCCCTTGAAAGATATGGTTTGTTTTAATTCTTGGAAGGAGGAATGCATCTGACGCTTCAGGGATAGAGTGAGTAATTACTGATGGGGTGACTCTTAGGTGAATCTATCCTTTGTTTCCTAGGAGTTATCTCTATTGCTTACAGCTCTCAATCCTATCTCCCTCTCTCAAAAATAGGATGCTTTGATATGGGAAGCATCCCCTAATGGTTCTTTCATAGTTGCTTCGGCCTACTTTGTCTAGATGCATCTGGAGTTTTTCCCTCCTTGGTTGCAGGCCTGGCTTTCGAGCCTTATGTGCAAGCGGTGTGGCATTTCTTGCTATCTCTTTTTGGGTTGCAGTGGTACTTCCCATCCTCTATTAAGGACTTCTTCACCCAACGGACCCTTCCCTTCAAAAATACTATATTTCACAAATTATGGTCTTGGGTGCTTCCTCACCTTTGTTGGGGCATTTAGAAGGAACACAATAACGACATCTTTAGGGATTGTAGTGTCATTCCCAAAATTAGTTTTGAAAAGATTCACCATGATCTCTTGGAAATTTTTTTTATCTATGGGAATTCTAATCCTTTTGCAAGTGTTGACGATGCTGCTAATCCCTCTATGACCATTGATTAAAGAAAGCATTGTACCTGGCATCATCCCCCGGATGGTTGGGCAAAAGCCAACTTTGATAGTGTGGTCAAGGGAAATCTTGGGAAGGTGGGAAGTGTGGTGTAATTTGTAATAGCTATGGCCAGGGCATTGCTACTGTTAGTCTACCTTTTGGCACACAAACCAACCACTATGTAGAAGCGAATGCTGCCCTCCATGTGACTAAATTGGCCCATGAATTGGGAATCATAAATATTTGGTTAGAAGGGGATTCTCAAAACATAATCAAATGTCTCAATTTGAAACATCCACCATCATGGACCATTGTTAATATGATTGAGGAGACTCGCTCACTTTTGAACACCTTTGATAAGGTCCATTTATCCGATGTATTTAGAGAAGGCAACCAAGTAGCTAATTGGTTTGCCAATTAGGCAATGAGAAGTGAAAAGTAGACACGCTGACTTAACAGAGGTGACCTCCCATGTGAAGAATTGGATTTAGTTGCTTATAACGGAATCCATGGGAAGGAGGGTTTCATAAATATTAATTATTATTGTTAGCACTTTGAAAGGAAATGGATTTTCCATTATTGGAAAGTATGAGACATGTTGGATTGGTAATCGCTTCAAATCACACCCGCACACTTACAAAGAACTTAGACGCTTTGACAAAACTTGTTGCTCAAGCCAAAGAAACAAAACTATCTGGAACATATCAGAGAATTTAGGTTTGAGCTTTTGTGTTGCTTCTTATGAGGTTGTGTTTCTTGCGATTGGTGGGGAAAGGCATAGGAGAGAACCTTCTAAAGATTTGGAAAAATGGAGGCGGTGCACCAAAATATGGAAGTACCTTCAAAGTGGCGGCATTTCCACCTGCATTAAGAGGCTTCACGGTGGGAAGCTGACACTAACGAATATGTTCGTCAAAAACTAGAATGAGGGGAGTATAGATATAAATGGAAAAATGTTTATGGTGACCGAGTAGGTTATCTCAGAGGTTATGGGGATTCCTATTGTTGGAAAGAAATTCTACAGAGATAGGAAAATTTTGGACTCGACGATAAGCAACTTTGTCAAAAATGACGAGGAAAAGAAAGGGCTTACCAAGGTCGGAACCCACTACCTTTCGAAGGGGATAAACATACTATGACAGTTTGAGTTAAGAGTCATCATCTACTACATAATGCTGGATACTAGGTTTGACAGAATCCGCACCTATCAGTTTGTCCTATTGAACCATTTTCACCATGATATGAAGGTGTCTATTCTCTTTGATTTGTATGCTTCAATAAATGACAACATTAATGGTTATAGAGAGAAGGCCATAGCTAACCCTGCCCTGCACGAAGGCCTTTTTCTTTTCATCTATGAATATTTTAAGACCCAAACCCTTGGGAAGGAGGTGGTTAAGAAAGACGAGGTGGAGGCCTCTGGTTTGGATTACATCCCCTTGGAGATGGAAGACAGTGATGGGCTGCATTCTAATGATGATGATGAGTATGAAATGAAAAATAATATTGTTGATTCGTCCTCCAAAAAATGAAGAGTGAGTCTGCAAAGCACTAAAAAAGAAAAACTAGTAACCCCTAAAAATAGAGCACCATGATTATTTCTTCTGAGGAGTACATTAAAGAACATATGGATACGGAAGATGAGGAGGTCATTTCTAGTGACAAAGGCACAAAAAGAAAAAAATCTACCATGAGTAAAAACACAAAAATACAGGAAGAGGGATTTGAGAGATGACCGAAAAATCCCCTGAGGACCAAACTCTTAGTGATTCCCCTGTTTTGGGTCACAATCTGAAGAGGAAGCTCTAGGACAACTACCAAGATACAAATCAGACTCTCCATTCCCCTCTTCTCTCTCAACCTCATGACACGAAGAAGGATGATAGGTGGGATAATGAGTTTTGTTGTTACATGGCATAATAGGGGAAGATTATTGGGTGGCATAATTTTAATGTTAAAATGGAAAAGATGGGGATTTCTAGAGAAATCATAAACGCTAAGGTAATTGAGAGGGAGGGAGGCTGAATCAAGTTGGATGAGCTTATCAACCCTTCTTTAGTGGTGCTTAGTTATAATGTCGGGGAGTTTGAAATGGACCTACTTAATAACTCTCATAATAGCATGGTTGATAATTACAAAACCATCAAATGGTTATTCTATAAAGTGGAGGACCTCAAAAAAAGGGCTAATAGCAAGGAAAAGGATAAAAAGGAGAAGACTACAAAGGATTAGGAGATAAACAATAGAGTGCAAAAGTTGGAGGAGAACATGTCTAGGGTAGAAGCTACCGTTAAGAATATTGCGGAGCAGAGCTATAATATCCTTAAGGCCTCTAAAGGGCACACCAACACAATCATTGAGAAGCTGGAGGGTAAATTACATGGGCTGGAGGTGGTCAATATGGAGGTGGAGACAGATCAGAACACTGAACAGGGCCCGTGCCAGCGAACCAGAGCTAGAACCAAGAAGATTAAGGACAAGGACATGGCGCTAGATTTCCAAAGATTAAGGAGTCAGCGGCCAACATGGAACTGCTTGAAGCTAAGGAGGATAATTTGATGGTGGACTTGTCATGAAGGCCCCTAGTTTTTTCTGCTGACCCTATTTATTATGCTTTCGTAGAAGCTGTCAATTTTTTGCTCTGGCCTTTTGTAGGCATGCTCTGTGTTTTTTACTTTGTTACATTTTTAACTAGGCTTTATGTTACTTTTATCATGTTTCAGGTTTCAGGAACCCTGTAAAACCTATTTTACTTCATCAAAAACATGGGAACATTAACATGGTATACATGACCTATGAACCCAAAATTTTAAATATTGGATAACAATCTGATAGTTTATTTGGCTTAAATATGACACTTAGTGACATTATCATAATATTACATAGAACATAATTAATAAAATAATAACTATGTAAGAGAGGATATTTCTAATATCTCCCTCAAACTAAATTAACTCACAAAATATTTTCTAACCATAATATTACTTTACAATAATAAATATACTTTCTAATAGAACCCATTTTAAAATACAATTAAATAGTAAGATTGTAAGATCCTTAAAATTTTAAATGCAATAATGTTCATGTCTCACAAACAATAATTTCAATTGTAATGTTACTTAATTTTTCAAAATAATCATAGATACATGAACATTATTTTTCTTATAATGAAAGGAACACAATTTTTGGTGTTACAAGTTAGTATTTAGAATCCAAATATTTTCATTCTAATTTTCTTACTAATTTTCCAAACTTAATATCTTAAGAAGGGTGAGCAAATAATTGAAGGCCATGTTCTACATAAATAAGATGTTATACACTAGTGTATTTGGTGCCATAACTATTGTTGTAAAAAAAAAGAGCATATGTTTTGTTGATGTATGGAACATTGTTTAGGCTTTCTTTAGTCAAAGTTAATTTATAAATGCATTGATGTATGCAAAGGTTTCAAGCATTGTTCAAGCTTTCTTTAGTCCAAGTTATAATACTTCTATACATTGTTCTTATATAGGTAAATTGGGAATAACTACTGTCATGGTTGGGCTATTCACCCTCTTTGGTGGGTTTTTCTAGGTTATGTTTTGTTGTTTTAGATTTTTGCATGTCTGTATATTTGAAACCCATATTTGTAGTTTTTTAGATGTTTTCTCATATGGTTACCGAATAGAAAGTTGATTTACAAATAATTAATGAATGAAAAAAATGTAACTTATTTCTTGATGAAGGTCATTAAATCAATAATATCAATTTATTACAAGAACTATAAATCTTTATCTATTTCTTTTGTCTAGACCATAAATATACCAGTGTTTTAGATTCATATATAATATAATTTATTATTTTTAAAACATTTTTTAGTGTGGATATATTATTGAAAAACATCAGATAGGTACCAAGAATTGACATCTATATAACCTGAACCATTTCTATTTGTACATGCATGCACTCTTAAGGATTGATTTTTATCCTCCATTCCATTCTCCTAATCTTAGATTAGATCTATAATTTGAATAAATAATCAATGAGAGACACATGTTAGAAATTAGTCAAGGGAATGGACTTTTAATTTCTAACTAGTTTTTATGTGTTGACTAAAAAAAAAAAAAACAACAACAACAACAACAACTCAAACTCATCTTTATCTTTAGAGATGTATTTAATGTCTAAACATCATTTTCATACACCTAGACACACTAAATAACTTGATTTAACACCTTGCACAATTCTTGAAAGAGCACTTACAAATCATTTGTTACTATATTATTTTTCTCATCATCATATGGGTCATATCTTTACGATTATTTACTATTTCAATAATTTTCAAAAGTGACCGATTTGGTACCTTTACTCATCTAAGGCGATACTTCAAATTATTAGTAGACTGTCAATTGCAAAACCGAACTTTTAAATGTAGATATAAATGTAAACATACAATACAAAAATGTTGTGAGTAATACAAATAGTTATAGAAATTATATTCACCTAAATATATTTCTGAGAATCTGTAATTCAACGACGGATACATAGAGGAGGAAGAACGGTAGTGCTGGAAATTTAATAAACTAGCGAGGCTCCGAGACGAACAATGGAGTCGCCGATATTCTATCCGGGCTGGTTGAAGCCGTTGAAGACGTGAAAGCCGATGAACTCGAAATGATATGAGGAGGAAGGCGCTGGCTGTACGTAGCGACGGGCAAACCAAGAGGAACAAATGGTAGTTCAGCTTCCCCTTTCAATATCTTTGTCACCTCTCTCATTTTGGGCCTCGAGCACAGCAATCCCACCAACAACATCCTCTCCATTTCCTTCTCGTTAAACTTCCCACCCAGTTTGTCATCCACAACACATAATATCTCTCCGCGTCCGTATAAATCCCAAACCCATTCTGCCAGTCTGCAATTATTTTCCTTTAGAGAGCGGTCAACTGGCCGCCTTCCAGCATGCAATTTCCAGAGTCACCACCCCAAAGCTGAACACGTCCGCCTCTGGACTCGCCTTACCGGTCATCACACACTCGGGCACTAAATACCCAAGTGTGCCCGCCACAACAGTTGTAAGAGATGACCGGAGGCTGCTGCTGTTATTCATAGGATGACCTTCGATAATCTTGCTTTTCTTTGGGTGTTGAAAGTTTCAACTGATAGTTTGTTGGTTGAGCTTTGGTGTTGGTCTTTTTGACCTTGTTGTTCTTTTCTGCTTTGCTTTTGGGCACTCTGGATACGATTAATGTGTTGTTAATGTGTATCTAGTGTGCTGCTTTTGTACCACGGGCCAGCACCCTCTTGCTGCTTCTTTATTCAAAAACAGTTGTAAGAGAAGCTGGTTTATGATGATCTACCGTTCTTGCCAAACCAAAGTCCCCCAGCTTGGCATTGAATTTGGAATCCAACATTACGTTGCTTGCTTTTATGTCTCGGTGCACAATATGCTGGTCCCATTCCTCATGGAAATAAACAATAGCAGAGGCTAAGTCACAAACAATATTATATCTTCTGTTCCAGAACATGCTTCTGCTCCTTGAAGATAAATTTATCCAAGCTACTATTGGTACCCTAAATTTTGATAATTTAGAAGTCCCAATAAATTATCAAGAAGCAAGATTCTCCATACTAAAAAAAATCAAAGGAAGGAATCTTTATGACACAAATAAATAGAACTAACTAATCGAAGCCTTCAGAAAATGCTAGAATTTCGACCCGCTACAAAGATGATGCTGACAGTGGATGAGGATGGTCTAATTTTAAAAATGTAAAAATGACCCAGTTCGGGAAATAAAATTTCCTATCTCCAACAGAAATATTAGATTTTCATGAGGTGTTTTGAATTTTTGGCCAAAGCCAAATCCAAAATTTATGTAGTTATTTTTAGTTAGTTTATTATTTTTTCAAAATAATTTGTAATAAGGGTTATGTCTTTTCACCCTAAAGAAGTGTGAAAGCCTATATACATAATGTAAAGAGACAAGAATATAACATATTTTAATAGGACAAAATTTGATCACAACTACAACATAGACTCTGAAGTACTACTTTTTCAACATTAATAAAGATAAGTGCTCTTCTTTTTATTTGTGGTTATAAGTTATATATTTTCAATTAGTCTTTCATATATTATATTTTATAGAGTGTTTCATTGTGTTAAATTCCCTGAGTACCATAATTCAAAATTAATATATATAGTCTAAATATCAATTAAAATATCTGTGTATCCTCTTTTATTTTTATCGGTCTCTTAATTTGAGTTAAATTCGATCAGATTAGCTATATAGATTGATTTGAATTATAATTCAAGTGGAAGCTTGTGAAGTGATAGTATCGCTTTATTAAAAGCAAGTTTTTAAAATTGTCTCTGATTCTATGTAGGATTGAGAATTTTCTGACTCTATAACCCAAGTATTTAGAAGACACTGATCTAATCATTATTTGAAAATTGTCATTTGGTTCATACTTTTTAGTTTGTAGATTATTTAATTATTATTTCAAAAGTATTACTTTTCAGTCCTTAGTATAATCCATTTTAGTCAAGCTTTATAGAGCAGAGATTATCAGAAGATTTGTTGCTTTCCTCCAAGGATCATTCACCACCTTTGGAGGAACTTTGTTTTAGAAACTTATTTTTTAATATTATAAGCAAAGATGGGTTTCTTAAATGGTTCAAAACATTTTAACAACACTATGTAAAAAGTTAACTAAAATCGCAAACCAAAAAACATCAAGAAATGCGCTTCTATTGAAGATGAAAATTCACAACTAGAATCAAGGCAAAAATCTTAGAAAATAGGAGATCTATAACACATGGTGAACATAGCTAACTACATATAGCATATTACCTTTTAAGACATTAAATTCATCAATTTCCCCCATAGGAAACCTAAATGTTCCTCTAGAAACTCAGAGTAAGTTCTACACCTAGGACTCAAACATTCCTCTAAAAGCTTCATCTTTAACATAATCTCATGCAAGATGGATAAGTTAGCAACATACTTCTTCACCATTTTCGTATGAAGTTGAATAAGAATCTTTAGAGAATAAATCAAGTCATCATACTTATTCTCTAACTGCCCTATTCACTTTCCAAGATTCATGACATTAAATAACATTTATTAAAGATCCTTATGTTTTCTCATACCTTCTATAAAAAATGAACAATGATCTTAGCTATAGTTTTCTCACAATAAATTTATTTTTGGAGAAAATATATTATCTTAACTAGCATTTAATTTCTATTTTAAAACGGCTTTTTAAATGATATGTTCTAGATATAATATTTCTTCCAAGGCCTTGAATTTAGTGTTGACTACTTTACAATTTGAATAAGATACATGAATATCAACATTATCTCCTCTTTTCACATAAATCATATCCTCCTTATTTATTCCTAGAGTCATATAAATAAGAGAAATATAGAAAATGCTAAAGTAACACTCATTTAATGGAGCATTACATTTATTATTAGAGTTGGAATTTTAGACCCACTTTGTAGGTGATCAACAAATTTAAGACCAATTGGTCTAGAATCAAAGACAATGTTTCCTCTATTACTGACCCTTTTTGAAAAACTAAAATTAAAGGGATTGGAAACTGGAATATTTATTTTAATTTCATTTTTAATAAGGAACCACATTTGTTATAGTATTTTGTTGACTTAAATTGGTATCTGATTCTCAAATATCTCAACCATAGACATGGGTATATGTTAATTTAACTTGACTTTTTGAAGTTCACATAGCCAAAATATAAGGATTTATTCAATGAGGTATTTAGCTTTTCTTAGGAAGACATCAGTGGTAGACTATTTAATAGACAACATGAGTTAAAGGAAAGATGATGACTTCGGGCCCTAAGCTGAAAGGTAAATTCATTATCACCTCGGGATTTTAGGTGCTAGATAGGAAATATATTTGGAGAGATGGGGTTCTTTTGTGGAAATAAGTTTTCAATAAGTTCTCCTATCCAATGTACAATTTATTTATGTAGTTGGTAGTTTTGAGAAGATGCTTCACCTCAGATAACCTATCTTAGTAAGCATTTCAATGCCACTCTATGTGTGCACTGTCTAGGAATAGTAATAAATACTCATCTCATATTTTTTTCTTATGACCCTATTCTAGAAAAATCTAGAATCGTTGGTTGGGGGATTTGGACTAAGCCTTTTTTATATGTTTCCTCTTCAATGGATTTTTGGGGATGACTTGGGTACCTAGCGCAGGAGCACCTAGGTAAGGTTATATTGTAACCTAGGGTTCCTAGTCAAGTTTTGGCTTGTAGTGGTCTTAGCCAAGACACTAGTGAAATAAGAGGGCTAGATAGTCCTAGAGTGTGTTGCTTTGGTTAGGAGGCCTAACTAGGTCATTTTGTGTCCTTTAAGTATTGTTTTGCCCAAATTTGGGAAAGTTGGCAAATGTTACAAATGTTGTGGAAATATTGCGGAAACATTGCATTTGTGCATTTAGAGGACTAAATTGGACAAGAAAGGGTTAGGATACCTATTTCATGATATAGTAAACATAAGTAATAATTTGGTTGAGTTTCATAGCGAGTTGACCAAGTTTGGATGTAAGATTACCAAAGTTGTAAAAGTTGCTGACAACTTTGCAAAGTTGAAAATGT
This sequence comes from Thuja plicata, assembly GCA_018584345.1. Classification (NCBI taxonomy): domain Eukaryota; kingdom Viridiplantae; phylum Streptophyta; class Pinopsida; order Cupressales; family Cupressaceae; genus Thuja; species Thuja plicata. The sequence goes on along the minus strand of MU227558.1, from coordinate 784,978 downwards.
TGTCATTGACAACATTTCTTGCTTCAAGTGCATTTTTGAGAACATGGTTATGGAAATCTCTAAAATATTTGGTGTGTGTGAGGATAAACTATTTAAGGCCTCCCTCAACCTGTGTGGAGGGTTGGACAAAACTTGGGAATAATTTGGTTAATGAAGAAGAAAATTTTATCAGCAATTTTACCATAGTTAGTGCATTTTTCATTCATTTTGTCATTTAATGGATTGATCTCTGCACTCTAACTCATGCATGAGGTAGTATAAGTAAATACTTAATTCTTTGTGTGTAGATAATTGTTTGGTTCTATTTCATTATATTTTGTAAATTATTTTAGTTTTAGCACTGTTGCTAGCCTGATTCAGACACTTTTTGGTTATGGGATCATAACTCATTTTCCCATTGTCGCATCTATACAGTTCCTTTAGATTTATGAGATGACTCCTTGTACATTAATTATGCAAAAGTGTGGGATCTACAAAGCAAGTTTTTTATTTTTGCAGTGATGCCCTAGGCGAGCCGGAGGAGCATGGTTAAGGATCACAATGAACCATAGAAGCATTTAGAGGGATTGAAGGCATTGGTTGCTTCAATCTGAGCATGTGGAGAGGAATTTTATGGGGTGAAAGAACAAACCCTTATGGGTGTTTTGGCGTTAGAATTAATCTTTCCTTGGTTGTTATATTTACTAGGATAAACCAAGGTATCCTTTATTATTCTTAGATATTCCTCATTATGAGGAATCCTACACTTGTCTCACACACTTATGACATGTGGCATCCATAGAAATGGGAGTTACAATGTAACTCCATCCTCTCCTCTTTATTAAGAGATGGCTCTCTTTTTGTCAACACACACTAGACACAATTCTTCACTTCTTCTTGGATATCATTGTAAGAGCATAGTTCTCTCTCTCTCTCTCTCTCTCTCTCTCTCTCTCTCTCTAGGAATTTTTTGCCCATTATTAATATTATCATGGGGTTTTTTTATGCTTTTCCCCTTTCAAAATCTTGTCTCCTTGCCTATTTATTTTGGTGTATGCACTTGGTTTTGCATTATTCATGGTAACACTTCTTAAACCTAACTCTATGATTAAATAATTTCCTTGCTCTTCATTTCATTATTTTTTCTAACATGGTATCAGAGCAGGTTGATTTAATCATTTTTTCAGTATGTAGGTAAAAGAGCTACCATATCTTGGTGCACTCCAATATCGGAGACTCTGGAGAGAGTTCATTACTAATTTATGTTTTTTGAGAGAAAAATCGAAAGTATTTTTTCTGTATCGTAAAGTTATCTTCAAATTCTTCTTTCTCTATTTATTCTTGTTAATGTTTAATTTATTTTTAAAAAAAACTAAGTTATATAATGTTATTATTGATATCTTTATTCTCACTTCAAATATCTTAATAAAAAAATCACTTTAATATAATATTGATATATGAATTTGAAATGTTTCCTTTTGCATGACTTATCCTTTTTAGATTATTGCTTATTTCTGGCAGTTTCCATTTTCTTCATCTTTACATATTTGCATGCAATCTCCTTCTTCTCCATCATTGTTTCATTCTTAGTTGTTCTTTGTTCTTTGTGATTATTCTTTCAGTTTTGCTTTGATATCATTGCATGCATTTTTATTGCATATTCTCTCTTATTTTTCTTAGCATTTCAGTTTTTAGGGTTTCAAATTTTTTTCAGTCTTTATATTCATATATGCATTCAATCTTAATGAAGTATCAATCATTCTTCTTCTTTTCAATATATAGTACTCTTTTTTCTGATCTGCAATAAGGGTGATTGCTTTTTATATGCAAAAACGTGACTATCTTGGCAGTTAAATACAATATCTTATTCAACTTACTATGATTTGTGTTTTGAGCAGGCTTTGGTTTTGCAAGATCCAGGGTTGCGCTATTATACCCAATCCTTTTAGCTTTCATTTTCCCTTATCCCTATGCCCTTTCCCTTCCCCTCTTCATGTGACTTCCACTCCTTCTGTCGTGGTGAATTCCATCTGCCACCTCCCTCGGCCTTATGGAAGTAGAGTTTGCCACCACCACTGCCTTTTCTCACCCCACTGTCGCCACCTTATACATCTAAGGCTATGATTTGGGTGCTTCCCCTTGTCTCTACTCAGTAGCACTATCATGGAGATCTGCTACTCAGCAATGCTGTCGGGGAGATCTACTACCATCCCCTCCCCCATTTTTTATCTCTGCAGCTCTTGCTTTTCTTAATTCTCCTTCCTTTGTGCACCATCTATTCTGCCCCAATCTTCCTTCCTTCTCTTACCATCCTCTCCTCTCCCACAAATGAGGGCTGCACCATCTCAACAAATGTCTGATTATATCTTCTTACCTTTGCACATATGCATGATATCTCTATTCTATTTGGTTTGGCGTGCATTTTGTATTGCGCATAGGACGGGCAGGTTTTGACCCTTATCCTCAGTCGAGCTTAATGGGCACAACATAGTGCGGTACTTACCATTCCAACTAACTCGATGTAAATGAGAAACGCCATGGCCAAGCACATGGATTTCGCTTGGATTCAGAGGACTGTACGGATCAAATTGAGCGTGGAAATCTCTGCTGTTGTCATCTTTTTTCTTTAGTTTGTAGTTTTATCATAACTTAGTTTAGTTGTCTATTCATCTTTAATAGATTTAGTTTTAAATCTTTAGTTTCTTTTAATTAGATTAAGTTTAAAATAGATTTAGTTTAATTCTTAATTTTTAAATAGATTTTAGTTTAATCTTTAAATAGATTTAGTTTTATCTTTAGATTTAGTTTTTAACATTATCATAGTTTTTAGTTGTCATTTTATTAGATTTAGTTTAATTATTTGTAAATAGATTCAGCTTTAAATCTTATAGTTTAATCTTTTTCTTTGGTTCATTATTTAGTTTATTAAATCTTATAGATTTAGCTTAATCTTGTAACTTTTTTAGATTTAGGTGAAATATTATAGTTTTTTAATATAGATTCGGTTTCAATAGTTTTAATAGTTAATCCTATTTATTCGGCTCATTTCATTTATGATTTCAGTTTAGTTTGTTAAATGGTTATTCAGTTCTCACCTTTTAATTAGTTTTAAATTAGTTTTTTTTCCTTAAAGTTATAAGATTAATGTTATCTTCTTATCAATAACATATTAACTTTATCTTTTAACTCATCTTCTGTTCTCTAACTCATACTTTTTTTGCAGGGTTGTGTTTTTTTTAGTATTTCTTTTTCTCCTTGCATGCAAGAGACTCTTGTTGTTATCTATTAATCCATAACAGCTTAATCGAGATCTTTTTGCTCTTAGTTTTCTTAGGTTCTGGTTTTCCTCTGGTTGTTGGCTTTCCTTGCATGCCTCCTTGGTGTAAACTTTTATAGCTTTCTACTGTTGCATGCAAGTGCATTTAGCTAGATCTATGTTTCTTTTCTTAGTTCTATTCGGTTATGCTTTCTTTAATCTCTCTTTTCACTATGACCACCTTGATGCCAGAAATAAAGTTAACTAGCACAAATTATCATGCATGGAAAATGCACATGAATTTCATCTTTAGATTCAGACATATTTTAGACATTGCTACTAATGCCAGCTCCAAACCAATAGCCACTGCTCCTCCAGCTGACCAAATTAATTGGCAGACTAAAAATGAGGAAGCACTTGGTTTAATCAGGATCTCCTTAAGTCCCAAATTTTATGTCTTAATTTCTACCTGTACAGAAGCCCATCAGGCTTTGGGACATCCCGCAGAATACCTATGATAGTGCAGATGAGACTCAAAAAATCCAGCTTCAAGACCAACTTGAAGACCTTAGGTATACCGACTTTAACTCTGTTGACGATTTCTTGTTCAAGTTTGATTCCATTAAAGTTTTACTTATTGGTTTGCAAGTTCCTCTTTCTGATTTAAGGATCATCCACATAATTATTCGTAAATGTTTACCTAGATAGTTTCAACAGTTTATTACAAATATCTACTCTCAGTTAGCTATTCCTAGTCTTGCATCTCAACTCACTTATGTCATCTTTCAAAATATGTTACGTCAAGAGGAAGAAAAATTGATTCAATTTGGTATAATTAAAACTCATGAACATGCTTATGTCTCTAAAAGTCAAAATAACAATAGATCATCTCACAGTAATAAAAATAACCAAAATCATCAAAGATCTAACAATAGTAACAATTAAAATAATAACTCAGGCAAAAAATTTAATGATTATTACAATTCTAGGCCTTCAAATAACTATCATAATAATAATAATTCAAATAGGCCACATTGCACTTATTGCGGTAAAGATGGTCACTTAATACATAATTGTTTTGAAATAAAAAGATGATCAACATTATTCTCAAAGTTACTCAAATGAAAAATCTAACGGAAATCAATCTCGTTCTACTTTTACTGTCTGTTTTAATGCTTCTAAACCTATTGAATGGATTATTGACAGTGGTGCATCTCAACATGTTACTTCTCATAAGGAAGTCTTTGATTCTTTGAAACCTGATTCTATGAATATTCCTACTTTTTTAGCTGATAAACATTGTTGTCTAGTTGAAGGAACTGGTAATGTTTCTGTTCCAAACGGTAAATTACATGATGCACTTTATGTTCCTGATTTGAAAGCTAACCTTCTTTTTGTTCCACAATTATGTCAAGATTATAAGGTTGAGTTTTATAAAAATATTTTCCATATCATTGATCCCAATACTGATCAGATAGTTGCTAATGCTAAATTGGATGATGATAATCTCTTTAAATTTTATCATTTTGCTTCTCCTAGATATTCTTTACTCACTACTGTTTATTTTCACATTTGGCATGAGAGGCTAGGACATTTAAATTCTGATTATATGTCATTAATGTGAAAAGAAAATATGGTATATGGGCTACCTAAGTTTACTCCTAAGTTTGATTGCAATGGATGTATGAGTGGTAAAATGCATAGAGAATATTTTCCTCATAAATCATCTTGGAGAGCTAATAATAGGTTAGTTCTCATCCACAGTGATCTTTTAGGTCCTATGGAAAATACTTCTATTTCAGGTTCTAAATATGCTTTAACTTCTGTTGATGATTATTCTCGTAGAACTTGGATTTATTTCCTACATAGTAAAGGTCAAGTCCTTGATATTTTTACTGAATTTCATTTTTTTTGGAAAGACAAAGTGGTTGTAGAATTCAGATTCTTAGAACTGATAATGCAACTGAATATGTTAATCATGCTTTCCATTCTTACTTAAGATCTTTTGGTATCAAACATGATCATGTTGTTCCTTATACACCAAAATAAAATGGTGTGGTAGAACGTAAGCATGGAACAATAGTAGAAATGGCTAGATGTTTTTTTAATGCTAAAAATCTGGATTATAAATTTTGGGTTGAAGCCATGGCATGTGCCACTTACCTTCTTAACAGAACTCCTACTAAGGCCTTACCAAATAAAACTCCTGAGGAAGCTTGGTCAGGAAGAAAACCCAATCTATCTTATTTAAGGATTTTTGGTTCTACTGCTTATGTTCACACACCTAAACAGAAAAGAAGAAAGTTAGAACCTAAATCAACACCTCATATATTTGTTGGCTATTCTGAAAACACTAAAGGATATAGGGTTTATGGTCCTCTTTCTAATAAAGTTCAAATAGCTAGAGATGTTTGCATTTCTGAAAATGGTGTTCATGACTGCTCTCAAATTCTAGATTCTGATTTTAGTCATAACAACATAGTTCTTGTGGAGGACCAACCTCCATCTCTGAACCCTACTCCTCTTTTTTTTCCTAAAGTTTTTGTTCCTATTATTTCTTCTTCTAACACTAAGGATAATGCTAATACTCTTCAAAAGGATAATGATGAGCATAAAGATAGTAATGATACTCCTTCTAATGATTTTGTTCCTTCTAGCAGTAGCAGTGATGATGATGATGATGATAGTAATAATCTGTTTACTCCTCCTTGTAATTCTGTTAATTCTGGGAGAAATCCTAAATGGTTTAAAAATTTACTTAATGAAGGTGATGATTATATTTCTAGAATGGGTGGACTTAAACCTAGAAGGATAAATTACTACAATTATGCTTTTTTGTCTTCTCTTTCTAAATCTAATGATCCTCAAACCTTTGCTCAAGCTAAAAATCAACCTCATTGGAAAATTACTATGCAAGAAGAATATGACACTTTGATTTCTAATAACACTTGGGATCTTGTTTCTTTACCTCATGGTAAAAATTTGGTTTCCTACAAATGGCTATATAAAACTAAGTTAAATTCCAATAATGAAATTAGTAAATTTAAAGCTAGACTTGTTGCAAGAGGCTTCTCTCAAATTGAAGGATTAGATTACAATGAAACCTTTGCTCCTATTGCAAAAATGCCTACCATTAAATTTGTTTTAGCTTTATCCTCTAAAATGAATTGGCCTATTCACCAAATGGATGTTAAAAGTGCTTTTTTGAATGACAATTTGCATGAAGAAATATACATGTCTCAACCTCCTAGTTTTATTCAACAAGGTAATGAACATTTAGTATGTAAACTCAAGAAATCAATTTATGGTTTAAAACAATCTCCTAGAGAATGGTACTCTAAAATTAATTCGTTCTTCATTTCTCAAGGTTTTGATAGAAGTAAAAATGATCCAAAATTATATATCAAGCATACTGAAAATGACATTGTTATTATTATCTTATATGTTGATGATTTAATCCTTACCTCTAGCTCTACTCCTTTACTTTCTGAAATTAAATTTCAACTCAATCAAAACTTTCAAATGACAGATTTAGGCATTTTGAACTACTTCTTAGGTATGCAAATTTGGAAAACTTCTAAAGGTATATTTGTTTCTCAATCTAAGTATGTTCAAGATCTCTTACAAAGATTTGACATGACTTCTGCTAATGATGTTTCTATTCCTCATGATTTAGGCACTAAATTGGAAAATGATACTAACACTCCTTGTGTTGATGCTACTTCTTATAGGAAACTAGTAGGAAGTTTGAATTATCTTACCCTTACTAGCCCAAACATTTCTTATGGTGGAGGATTAGTTTCTAGATACATGTCTAAACCTCAACAATCACATTTAAAAGTTGCTAAAAGAATCTTAAGGTACATTAAAGGTACTCCAAATTTTGCTTTATTTTATGATGCTAATGCTGATTTTACTCTTAAAGGTTATACTGATTCAAATCTAGGAGGTGACCCCAATGATGGGAGATCCACTAGTGGCTACTATTTTTTCCTTGGTTCAGGTACAATTTCTTGGAAAAGCAAAAATCAACAATCAGTTTCACTGTGTTCTACTAAGGCTGAATATAAAGGTTGTACTACTACCTCTAAAGAAGAACTTTGGATTTGAAGATTACTTGCAGATTTGGGTTTACCTCAGCATGAACCCACACCTTTATACTATGATAATCAAAGTGCAATTGCCTTAGCAAAGAATCTAGTTTATCATGCAAGATCAAAGCACATTGCTCTCCATCATCACTTCATCAGAGAACATATTCAAGACAAACAAGCGTCCCTCTTTTTCTGCAAAGGAGACGATCAAGTTGTAGATATTTTGACAAAGCCTCTTTCTAGAAAGAAATTCTAGATTCGTTGTACAAATTTGGGTTTAACACCCTTTGATTGTAAACCACCAAGTAAAGATTAAAGGGGGATGTTAGAATTAACCTTTCCTTGGTTGTCATATTTACTAGGATAAACCAAGGTATCCTTTATTATTCTTATATATTCCTCCTTATGAGGAATCCTACACTTGTCTCACACACTTATGACATGTTGCATCCATAGAAATGGGAGTTACAATGTAACTCCCTCCTCTCCTCTCTATTAAGAGATGGCTCTCTTTCTCTCAACACACACTAGACACAATTCTTCACTTCTTCTTGGATATCATCGTAAGAGCATAGCTCTCTCTCTCTCTCTCTCTAGGAATTTTTTTCCCATTCATAATATTATCACGGGGTTTTTTTACACTTTTCCCCTTCAAAATCTTGTCTCCTTGCCTAGTTATTTTGGTGTATGCACTTGGTTTTGCATTATTTATGGTAACACTTCTTAAACCTAACTCTATGATTAAACAATTTCCTTTCTCTTCATTTCCTTATTTTTTCTAACATTTGGTGAGGAGTTATATGGGGTGAAAGAACAAACCCTTGTGGATATCATCAGTATTTTGGAAAACACTTGTTTTTAGGCCTAAAAATAGCAACCCACTATACGGATAGGTTGGGGAGGTGATACTAGATAAATCCAAGAGGTTTTCAAAAAGGGTACCAGGAAATGCAATTTCTTTGCCACCTTGTTGAGCAAATTCTGGATTTATGTGCCAAAAGGTATGTTTTAAGGCTTAATTCCTTATAGCCCTATTTTGTTCAAATTGAAGCAAATTCTAGAAATCGATGAGGATTTCATTTCATTTTTATGTTGATAAGCATTGTCATGGATGAAATTCCCTAGAAATAAACATTCCTCTCCATTGGTAACTAGTCTTGGTCATGTTGGATCATTTGGTGTGCAGGATGTAAGAAGACATGAATGGAGCATGTTAGCAGTTTAGTTGATTTCATTATTGGTGTAGACAAATTGAAGGGGTGGAGGATTGAGAATGGTATCCTTATGAATTAGGATTTGTGAGGGACCCTATTAGGCTAGAGAAGTAGCCTAGAGAATACCCTAGGAGAAGGTAGGGTTGGAGAGAAAGATTTGTCATTACATCAGATTGGTATCAGAGCAAGTTAAAGACTTGGGTTTCATTGTATGTCTCTATATATTGGTGAATCAGTAGGGCAGATCAGCATGGTGACTAGTGCAGAGTTAGACAAAGAGATGGGTGAGAAAAGGAAGAAAAATAGACTGCTTGAAGAAGCCCTAGAGGAAATGAGAATAAAACTACAAGAAGTTGTTGAGGGAGCCAAGGATAAAGACAAAGAAGGTGAAAGTAGTGACAAAGGTAATAAGAAGGTTGATGAGGAAGATATCATCCCTAAACTAGACCCTCCATTGAATGAAGAACTGTAACACCCCAAAATTGGCATCTTGCAACCCTAACCAATTTTGTTGCATTTGTCATTCTTCTAAATCATCAAAGTCCTATTGTACTAGGAAATTCTGAGTTTTCACTGACTCTACTCGACCTAAGTGTCAAAATGCAGAAAATCCTAAATCTGTATTAATCATACATCATATTTAATTCCTAAATAACTATTTGGCTAAACAAACCTTATGATCGAATTAATTTAATTAATAAAGTCCTAGCACTTTAAT
>MU227558.1:761261-771942 GCA_018584345.1 Thuja plicata | reverse complement strand
GAATTCTTTTCAATAAAGCTTTCTATTTTTAATTGGTTTTTCTAGTTGTTTTATTTCAAAAATAGGAAAGTTTCTATTCTGATCTTCTCAGGGTTTATAAAAGAACCCTCTTTCTTCATTCAAACCCTCTGAAATTATTATAGAAAAATTGCATTGTTAGAATACTGAATTGTTGTCTCATTTTGCTAATATCATATAGAGTAATTTCATATTGCAAATAGAATAGTTTCAATTTCTAGAATAATGGCATTTAGTGATCATACTTAGATGATATCTCATGTTTCAATTTCTTAGCATAATCTTTGCATTGCATTACATTCATGATAATAAAATCCTTCGTTCTTAGATGGTCCATAGTTGTGAGGCCCTCGTCCTGAGAGAAAATTTCAAAACTCCATCTAGATAGAAGGCAACAGGTTGAATCACGCAGACAGGCAGGATGAATAGCTCATATTCAATCTTGTTTGTACCTGGTGAAGAAGGACTATGTTGAAGTGTGTGGTTGATTGAGAAAGCCAAAATAACTCAAACAAGAACCATTCTTGAAATCCATCAAGGAACAAGGTGGAAAAGCACTAGAAGGCACACAACTATTTAGTGGGAAAATGGATATTAAGATACTGATGGAATGCATTGAGGGAACGGAGAACCACTTTGAGTGTGAAGGTGTTACAGAGGGACAAAAACTAAAGGTTGAAAATTCAAGGCTAGGAGGATCAACATTGACAGGGTGGAAGTACCTACAAGATGAAAGCATTAGAATGGGTAAGAAGCCTATAGCTAACTGAAATTCCATGGTGACTAAAGTGAAAGAAATCTATCTGCGAGAAGACTATTAAATACAACTTCATAGAAAGAGACAAGGTCTGTGGTAAAAATACTTGGATGTGGCCTCTTATACAGAGGAGTTTCATAAATTATGTCTCGGATCAAAGATTCAAGAAGAGGAACCTATTAAGGTAGCAAGATATTTGGGTGGTCTAAAATGGAACATTCAAGAAGAGATAAGCTTATGGACTCCAACCACTATTCAGAAGTGCAACCAATTAGTTCTTAAGGTGGAAGAAAGGAATAAGAAGAAAGGGGACTCTAATATTAGAGGCAGAGGTAGAGGAAGAGACCAAGCGGGTCATAGAGGTGGTTATCAAGGTAGAGGTAGTGAACATAGAAGCCAAAGAGAGTCATAGTTGACTGAGCATGGTAGTGAAACTACTCAAAGAGGTTGTTTTACCAGAGGTAGAGGTACTTAAGTAGGCTCTAGTAGATGGATAATTTAAGGTAGAAGAAACTAATAATTTGAAAGTATAAAATGTTATACTTGTGGTCAATTGGGTCACCCTGCATATAGATTCCCTGATAAACCTACTTCATCATGCAAAGGTAAAAGGATTACATATTCTCATGAAGAGACAATGAGTGTTAAGACACCTAAGGTTGATCACATTGAGTCAGATATGGGAGAAAATATAAATTTCACAAGAGTTCTAATTTGACAGCTAGTCAGAGATGAACCCAAATATACAAGAGCTTTGTTCAGAATTCAATGTAAAATTCTTGGCAAAGTTTGCAAAGTTATTATGGATTTAGGCTCCACAGACAATATCATATCAAAAAAAGCTATAAAAAAACTCAAATTGGCAAAGATACCTCATGTCAATCCATACAAAGTGACATGGTTGAACAAAGGGCAGAGTGTGATGGTGAATGAATAGACTTGGGTGGAGTTGTCTATTGCAGGATATAAAGATAAGTTGTTTTGTTATGTTTTGCCTGTGGATTCATTCCATCTACTATTGGGAAAGCCTTGGAACTATGATAGGGGTGCAGTATATGATGGGAAGGAGAATTCCATATCTTTCAAGAGAGATGGTAGAACTTTCAAAATTTAGTCCTTGTTGGAAGAAGATGAGCCACATCCCAAGACCCCTTGTTTCTTATCGAGTAGTTGAAAAGAGTTCATTAATACCATTAAAGATGAAGGAAGTGGAGGTTATGCCATTTTTATCAATCCTAAGGAGGAAGACAAGCCTAAAGAAGAACATTTGGCATCATAAATCAAAGATTTACTTAAAAAGCATAAGGATATAGCTAGTGATGGTACTCTTACAACTTTGCTTGCTAGAAGAGTGATAAGCCATCAAATTGACTTTGTACCTGGTGCATCATTGCCAAATAAGGAAGCCTATAAAGCTTACTCCAGATCAAAACTAAGAGGTGGCTAGACAAGAGTAAGAACTCCTAGATCAAGGGTTAATTAAGAAGAGCATTAGCCCATGTGCCATATAAGTAGTTTTGGCATCCAAAAAGGTGGTAAATGGAGTCTTTGTATAGATTCAAGGGCCATAAATAAAATCACTATTAGGTATAGATTTCCCATACCCCAAATAGAATATCTAATGGAATTTCTTGGAGGAGCTATGTATTTCCCCAAACTAGACTTAGAGAGTGGATACCACCAAATTAGAGTAAAAGAAGGGGATGAGTGTAAAATAGATTTTAAGACCACATATGGGTTGTATGAGTGAATTGTGATGCCATTTGGGCTCACAAATTCTCCTAGAACATTCACGAGGCTCATGAATGAAGTGCTCAAAGACTAAACATGAAGATTTTTAGTAGTGTATCTTGATGATATACTTATTTATAGAAAAATAAGAGAGGAGCATCTCAAACATGAGGAAATTCTCTTAAAGAGCTTGCATGAAAATAAATTAGCCATCAACCTTGAAAAGTGTGAGTTATTGAAGAAAGAACTTGTATACTTGGGGTTTGTAGTGTCCAAAGGATCTTTGAAGATGGACCAAGATAAGGTTGCATCTATCCTAAACTGGCCACCACCTACCACAGCAAATGACGTAATAATTTTCCATGGGTTAGCCCAATTTTATAGAAAATTAATGAGAAATTTCAATTGTTGTACACCATTACCACCATTAAGGGTGGGATGAAGACCATGTTTAGGTGGACCTCTGAAGCAAGAAAAGCATTTAACAAGTTGAAAGAGGAAGTAGCAACACAACCTATCCTTAGACTGCCTAACTTTGATAAATTGTTTACCTTAGAGTGTGATGCAAGTGGGATGGCAGTAGGGGGTGTGTTAAGTCAATAAGGTAAACCAATAGCCTTATTTAGTGAGAAGTTAAATGAAGCCAAGAAGTACTCTTCTTATGAATTGGATTTGTATGCCTTTGTTCAGTCTCTTAGGAAGAGGAGACATTACTTGTTACTCAAATAATTTGTAGTGTTTACTGACAACAAGGCCCTTAGCTATATAAACACACAAGAAAAGATAAGTAATAGACACCTAAAGTGGATGGAATACCTTCAAGAATTCACATTCACAATCAAGCAAAATAAGGGACAACTGAACAAGGTTGCAGATGCACTATGTAGGAGGATGCTGACCATTTTATAATTTCATTGAAAATATTTGGAATAGAGAGTTTCAAGGACCTCTATAGGGATGATGAAGACTTTGGTAGAGCCTACAAGGTATGTTCTAATTTTTAGAATCATTTTCAGAGTAATTTTTTTTTATTTTACCTTGCAAAGTGGGTTGTTGTTTAGGGGAAACTAGTTGTGTGTTCCTAAGGGTTCAGTGAGAGAGAACCTTATCCAAGAGAAACATAGTGGTGGCTTTAGTGGCCATTTTGGTGTGAACAAAATGATGCAGTTAGTACAAAGGTTTTACCATTGTCCAAAGTTGGTAAGAGATGTGACAAAATATGTTGAGCAATGTGTAGTGTGCATGAAAGCAAAAGGAGGAGCTAGCAATGCAGGTTTGCATCAAAATTTTCAAATCCCTAATAAACCATGGGAGTTTATTAGCATGGATTTAATTATAGGGTTACCTACGACAAAACATGGTTATGACATCATCTATGTTGTGGTAGACATATTTAGCAAAATGGGTCATTTTATACATTGTAAAATTACTCATCATGCTAGTTATATTGCACATTTTCTTTTTAAGGAGACTGCAAGGATCCATGGTCTACCCCTAAGAATTATATCAAATAGGGATGTCAAGTTCATGACCCATTTCTAGAAAACACTATGGAGAAGATTGGATACTAACCTATCATTTGGTTCAGCTTACCACCCTCAGACTAATGTTCAAACTGACATGGTTAATAGAGATCTTGGTAACTTGTTAAGGTGCCTAACTAAAGAATATGGACATACATGGCTTGTGGTCATTCCCCAAGAAGAATATGCATATAATAACAATGTGAACGGGACAATATGTAGGAACCCATTTGAAGTTGTATATGGGATACACCCAAAGGGTGTATGTGATCTCAACGATCTTGGAGCTATGGAGTATATGAGTGTTCATGTTGGAGACTTCACTCAAACCATGAAGGAAATTCAAAAGAAGGTGGAGAGGACTATATTGGAGTCTACACAAAAATTGAAGGCTAAAGTGGATGAGAGGAGAAAGGATGTTCACTTTGAGATAGGGGACTATGTCATAGTCCATTTGAACAAATACAGGTTGCATAAGGGAGTGCCTACTAAAATCCAGATGAAAAGAGTGGGGCCATGCAAAACCTTATCCAAGTATGGGGCTAGTGCATACAAAGTGGATCTACTTGCAGATTTTAGTATTTGATTAATGTTTAATGTTACAGATTTGATTAAGTTTAAAGGACCCTTAGGTGAGATAGATCTGAATATTCTAGGGGTTGTACAAGATGTTGAACCTTTTGTCTTACCTCCCAAGGACCATTTGGTAGCTGACAAGATCTTGGATTCTAGGGTACAGAAGACCACTAGACACAAGGTGTACATGGAACACCTCATAAAGTGGAAGCATAAGCCAGAGTCAGAGGCAACATGGGTTGCAACTATGGAATTCAAGAAGTTAGGAATTTATGATGACATATTGTCCATAGGAGTGACATGATTTAATTTTGTGCGGGGGGGGGCGAATGGTGCAGGAGCACCTAGGTAAGGCTATATTGTAACCTAGGGTTCCTAGTCAAGTTTTGGCTTGTAATGGTCTTAGTCAAGTTTTAGCTTGTAATGGTCTTAGCCAAGCCACTCATGAAATAAGAGGGCTAGATATTCCTAGAGTGTGTTTTTTTGGTTAGGAGTCCTAACTACATCATTTGGTGTTCTTAAAGTATTGTTTTTCCCAAATTTGGGAAAGTTGGCAAATATTACAAATGTTGTGGAAACATTTCGTTTGTGCATTTAGAGGACTAAATTGGACAAGACAGGGGTAGGATACCTATTTCATGATCTAGTAAGCATAAATATGCATTGATGCAGGGGCATACGAACACTTGAAACATCTTAAAAATCTAGGCATATACATGGATATATATGGTTATTGTAATATGGCTTGTTAATCTTTTTGGGTCTTATTAGTGTAATCAAATGTGAGACTCAATGTTAGTAGTCTAAGTGTCTTAGACATAGAAGGCTTGTATAATCATGAAGTTGACAACTTAATTGTCAACTCCATGACACATTACTAGTTTAGTTCATTTGGAAACCATCTCCAAATCAGTCATTTGAATCTGTTGGAGTAATGGGAAGCTATAAATTAGTTATGTGAATTGGTTATGGAAGTTATCGGGTTCTTGGGAAGCCTTTATTATGAAGGTAATCGAATAGAGGAGGAAGAGAGGAAAAAAAAAAAAGATACATGTCGATAGAGAGAAAACAGGAAAAGAGTAAAAAGAGAGTGGAAAATAATTGGGCTCTCTGGCGGCAACCAGAGAGCCATGCTAATTGCAATTGTAGTAATTATGTTAAATAAGTTTCCTTAGAAGAGATGTATTCTTTCTATCTTGCAATGTTAGCATGTTTTTTTGTGGCTTGACTTCTTGGGTTCTTATTTTCATTTTAAGGAATCGAAATGAATCGAGTCTGAATTATGGAAAGCTAATATTAAGTAATCCATGTTGTTTATGTATTTGGTCTTCGTTGATTGTTATGAATCGACATTTAAGAGTCTGAGTCTATTTTGTTTATGTTTATAATAGTCTTGTTTTGGATGCTGCAAGGTGTCTTATTTGTTAAAGAATCAATTTTTAGATTCTTCAATGAATTTAATTTTATAACGGTTTTGCAAAACCATTTCACAATCCATGCAATGATATCGGAAAGTGTGAATAGCTTATGAGGCATGGAGGAATGATAGTGCAACAAATAATGGCACCAAAGAGAGAAGTGAAGCCGCGGCGCCTATGAAGAAGAAGGTGACAAGCACCTTGTTATTGCATGTTTGGGTTGAATAGACCAGTGAAGACCATCACATGTTGAGTGCGGTATTTTTGAAATAAGAAGGAAAGGTGGCACACATATTTGATAGACATACATATTGTATTTCTTTAAAACATGGGGATAGCAGAGACCTGAGAGATATGTTTCCACAGGCACTGCGGAAAAGAAATTGTAAAGAACTTGGGGTGAGCTTTTGCAAGGAGAAAAGGTGGCGGCCTGTGCTCAGTTTCTATAAATGGAGAAATGTGGTGAACGTAGTTTGTCACCCATGGAAGCTCGTGCTCATGCTCAATCTGACCCGTGAAGAGGAGGAGTGCGCTCATAAACTTGACATCGACCCACAAGGCATGAGGGAAGTTTTTTTGTGTAGAGTTATTTGCATTAGGATGACCAAATGATATTGAGTGGGCCCGTGATGGTTTAAGACCCACAAGGCACGAAGAACCAGTTCCTATGAATCGGCCAATGGTGAGTTGATTCAGAAAAGAATCATGGAGCATGTTGAAATTAATATTGTCATATTGACATCATCATTATTAGATTATAGAAGGATTTCAAGGCTCTAAATTGATATGTCTATGGAGACAGACAGTCCCATATGCAGATTTAAGAGTGATTATGGAGAGTTTTTTAGAATGGATGACTGGGTCTATTTTATCTACATCATGCATTTGGTTGAGTTTTATAGTGAGTTGACCAAGTTTGGATGCAAGATTGCCAAAGTTGTAAAAGTTGCTGACAACTGTACAAAGTTGAAAATGTTGTCATTGACAACATTTCTTGCTTCAAGTGCATTTTTGAGCATATGGTTATGTACCTACCTTAAATAGTTGGTGTGTGTGAGGATCAACTAGTTAAGGCATCCCTCGACCTATGTGAAGGATGGACAAAAGTTGGGAACAATTTGGTTAATGAAGAAACAATTTTTCTGAACAATTTTACCACAGTTAGTGCATTATTCATTCATTTTGTCATTTAGTGGATTGATCTTTGCACTCTAACTCATGCAGAAGGGAGTATATGTAAACACTTGATTCTATGTGTGTGTATACTTGTTTGGGTCTATTTCATTACATTTTGTAAATTGTTTATGTTTTAGCACTATTGCTGGCCTGATCTAGACAGTTTTCTGTTATGCAGTCATAACTCATTTTCCCACTATGGTATCTATATGGTTCTTTGGGATTTATGATATGACTCCTTGTACATTAATTTTTCAAAAGATTGGACCTTGGAAAGAAAGGTTGTTATTTTTGGAGTGATGCCCTAGGCGAGCCAGAGGAGCATGGTTAGGGACCACAGTGAATTGCAAAAGCATTTAAAGGGATTGAAGGAATTGGTTGCTTCAATTTGAGAATGTGGAGAGGAAGATATGAGTGTGAGAAATCTCCATTCCCAAGGGGAAGTTTTTGTGAGGAGTTCTATGGGGTAAAATAACAAACCCTTGTGGATGTTGTCAGTATTTTGGGAAACCCTTGCTTTTAGGCCTAAAAATAGCAACCCGCTGTAGGGATATGTTGGGGAGGTGAGACCAGATAAATCCAAGAGGTTTTCAAAAAGGGTACCAAAAAATGCAATTTTTTTGCCATCAGCTTGTTGAGCGAATTCTGTAGTTATGTCCCAAAAGGTGTGTTTTAAGGCTTAATTTTTTGTAGCCCTGTTTTGTTCAAATTGAAGCAAATTCTTGAAATCCATAAGGATTTCATTGCATTTTTATGTTGATAAGAATTTTCATGGATCCAATGGCCTATAAATAAACATTCCTCTCCATTGGTAACTAGTTTTGGTCATGTTTGATCATTTGGTGTGGAGGATGTAAGAAGACATCCATGGAGCATGTTATTGGTTGAGTTGATTTCATTATTGGTGTAGACAAATTGAATGGGTGGAGGATTGAGAATGGGATCCTTATGAGTTAGGGTTTGTGAAGGACCCTAATACACTAGATGAGTGGCCTAGAAAATAACCTAGGAGAATGTAGGGTTGGAGAGAAAGATTTGTCTTTACATCAGTACCCCCCTTTCCAAATTCCTTTTCTTTAAATTCCATGGAATATTTTCCCTTCTTTTATTCTTAGCATATTTGGTTGGAAGGAGATAGAAGGATTTTTAGGAAAAAGAAAATGGCAAGTCATCAATTATGGATAAGATTTATTAGTGGATTATAGAACATCGATATACTCAAGTGTGATTTGTCTAATAATATCGATCTAGGGGATTTGGATATTATTTAGTAGTTGGGTTTAGAGGGTTGTTTGTTTCTAAATTCCCTTTTAGAGTGGCTTGACATTATAGGAGAAAGGCTCAAAGAGATGGATGTTGGAGACTACCTCCTTTTGAGGTTCTGAAGGTAAATATAGATGGTTCCTCAAGAGGTAATCTAGGGCATGCTGGGATTGAGGGATTTATTAGATATTCTTTTGGGGTTTTTAATTTATTCTTTTCTCTATATAAAGTCTATAAAATTTCCTAGTCCTAGGGACCTCCCTTAATGCTCACATAAAAGAGAATATTGATTACATAATATGAATACAATTTTTGATAAAATATTCTTCTAAAGAAAAGCATCTTGAACCAAGAAAGACCCCATAAAGATATCTCTTGACCCTTAGAAAGGTGTAGCTTCAAATTGTGTTCTTAATCTCTTAGTATTGAACTCTCAAATCACAAAGCCTTGAATTATTCGATACCAATCCCTAAGAGCTACAACATTTCTCCATCATTGTATGATGACTACTAAAGAGTATAACTTGATGACATGTAACTAATTGAATGTTTGATAATGTTAAGTTGAAGATGATACAAGACATTAAATCAATTAATGGTTTGTATTGTCATTGATGTCAACTTGATATCATCTATATGGTCATAAAAATAATGCTAAAGACTTAAGAGAATCAATGAAATAGAGGTTATGCTTTCAAAAATGCATAAAATTCAAATATTCACTAAGTGACAAACCACATCGACAGAGTGCACACCATCAGTAAAGATAGAGATAAAGTTGCAGTGATGCTCGATGAGCAGAAGACAATGTTGTTGGATGAAGTAGAATAACAGGATGCCCAACAAGCTAGAAAAAGTGTTTCTCGACGAGAAAGATCCAATGATGCCCGACAGACAAAGATCCTGAAGCTAACTAAAGTTGCATCGAGGGAGCTCGGAGTTGTCACCGGCTATGAACTATAGAATTGACCGATAGAACAGAGAGATCAAAAAATGACAAAATATCTAGCTGGCAGAACTAAAGGATAGACTTAACTGGTTGTTTTATTTGTTTTATTCAACTGCAGTTAAGAAATTGATTTATACAGTTGGAAAGAAGATAACTATGAGATAAATCAGGAGTTAAAGCCATAAATCAATTTGGCTGGATTGTTTTTCACGCCAAGAATCAAGAACCAAGAACCAAGAATTAAGCAATATCATGTCTATATAAGAGACAACCACAATTCATTTCCAAAAAGCAATCAAATACACGGGGGAGTGAATTGAGAGAACATGCTGAAGAGAAACTGATGAAGGATAAACTTCATTCAATCCTGATCAATCAAGCTAAGGAAGAGCTAAAGAATTCTGTAGACACTAACACATAGTGAAGCACATCATCATAGATAAGAAAGAATGAAGTAAAAAGGAATTGAATTGATACATTTATTAGAAAGGTATTGTACGTAAATAGATCTAAATATCTGCAATTCAAAGTTGCATTATAAACAGGTCATTATGTTTTAGTTTAACCATTGAAGCATTAAGTCTCTTAACAGAGAAAGACTTTACAGTCTTTTATAATTGAGGTATATCCTAACAGATTACCAAAAAGGTTGACTCATGATAGTAGCATTGGTCTTACCTAAATCCTATTGACAGTTTAAGAAGGAGGTTGATTCAAGGATGGTAGTAAGATTAGTATAAAGCCTATTGACAGTCTAGAGGCTGATTCAAGGATGGTAGCATAGATGCCAGATACTAAGTGACAATCTATGTATAAATATCCTCTAACAAGGTTGCACTTAACAGTGTGTTTGTAACCTTTAACACGGTTGGCTCCTAACAGGGCTCACTTCAGAAGAGTGAAAATTTGGGGTATCGGTCCCAGTGGTTTTTCACTTAACAGGGTTTCCACGTTAAAATCCTTGTGTTATATATGTATGGTTAATGACTTTATTGTTTTACTTTTCACATATGCATTTATGGATTAATTGGTATACTCTACATATTTACTAAATATCGATAAATAAGTTTTACTACTTATTAGTAATCAAGGAAAATAGGGACAGACAAGGTAAACTGAGAGACAGTTATTTATTTCAAGTATTTCAAAGGCATACATCTTGTAGGGACTTAATAATCTGAGGTATATTGATTGGTGGATTAAATTTTAAAAGGATAAATTTTTGAGGCCACTGATTCACCCCCCCCCCCCTCTCTTAGTTATTACTAAC
>MU227558.1:721872-738968 GCA_018584345.1 Thuja plicata | reverse complement strand
ATATATGTATATATATATATATATATATATATATATATATATATATAAACACACACACACACATATAGTAAAAATAGAGACCCCTTAAATATAGCGAATGGATGCATTATATTTTCATATAATTTTGGTTAACCTTAAATTCAATAATGTGTGATATTTAATAAATAAATTAATAATAATTCAATTGCATATAAATTTCTCAAACCATATTATCTTTATAAGGCTAAACCTTAAATCGATTAGTCTATAAAAACAATTTTTGAAATAACTAACATAAAATTTGACCAACTAATAAACATTATGTATTAATCTTATTTCAATGTACATGAAAATTTTACTAACTAGATAAATATAAATAATTTTAATTAAAAGAAAAAATCTAAACTACTATATTGTAAGGAAAAGCAGTAGATTTCAGAATGTATTTTGAGTCTCATTAAAAAATTTCCCATGTAAACTTCACAATCATATAATTATTGAAATGTTAAAATAAGAAAAAAAATTTCCATATTATTTTCTCCAACTAGAATAGAATAGAATTGAATCCTTTTATATTCTATGAAATTGAACAATTTGATGTGAATCTGTAAGTAGCTTATAACATATGAAACTACATTATGCTCAAATTTATAACTCTTATTTATATAAAAGACATATTATTTGACTACAGACGTAAATAAGTTGCATACCTTATGGCCTAGAAAATACAAAACTAAAAATTCTTCATTAATAATTCATGTAAAATGTACAACTCTAATGAATTGACAATTAAATCATTTTCTCCAAATGCTAGTAAGATAAATTACATTCAAAATCTTTTTCATAAAATTATTATTAGAATACATAATTAATTATGTTGTCAGGCCTCATGTTTTTTTCTAAAAGCCACTTTCTGTGGCTAGTTCAGCTTTGTGGTGGAGGCGTTGGAATCATTATTTTTATATGAATTTCCAGCTTACCTAAGTCAACTTGCTACTAATAGTTCTTTCCTCGTGGTGGCTTGGGATGTTGGTCCTATTTTTCTTTCATAAAGTTAGGTACAGAAGAACCATTGAATTTTTCAAGGACATTAAAACCTTATTAGTCCCTGCCCTTAGGTAGGATACTAATGTTTTTGGTGAACTAAACTAAATTACCTTGCCCCTGGGGAATCGTACATCCTCCCTTTATCCTATGGTCTAGGAAAATATTTCTATTAAACTGAAATTTTTATTTTTAATTTCCTTTTCCCTATTGGTTGGCCTCCTTTTTCCAATAGTATGTTTTCTTTCCCTTTTGAAAAAATAGCTCAAAAATAGGATGGTGTTATGTAAGAATGGAAAATGGAATAATGTGGCAACTTTTCTTTTGCGTTCCTTGGTTACACTTCCACATGTTTCACACTCTATAGACGTGGAAATAGGAAAATGTGAATTCATTATATTAGACGCAAATTATTTGTTCTTCGCATGTTATGTGTGATTCCGCTTACTACATTTGTTGTTTGGCTATGGCTTATATTTCCCCATCCCGGAAATGCAGTCTTTGTGAACCCAGGGTATGTGGAATTGTTGATTTCTTTTCCAAAGCCTTGCCTCTCAATGATTTGATCAATTCACTGATAGCATCCATGGGATTTTTGGCTCATAGGAAATATTGTTTTGTTGCCTTCATTTCCACCTACAGATTTTGGAGTCTAGACATATTTTCCAAAGGATGAAGCCATAATCACTGCAATTGGAAGATAATTAGTAGAGTTTCTTCAAATTCATTCTAAAATTGTAGGTTTTTTGTTGGCCTTTTACAGTTTGTTTAACCTTTTTTTTTTTTTTTTTTTTGGCACTCTTTGATGAAACCCTCCATATTTCTTCAGATGCTCAAACGCCATTACACCTTCTGTTGCCCATACTATAAAATGAAAGGGATAATATTTTTTTAATAGGGTCTTTGTTGGTTCTTATTTTTTATTTGATATATGATTATTTCAAGGAATACTTTTAAATTATGGAGGATGGGGGCTTTGCAATTCTTGCATCATTTAGTGCTACTTATGTTTATCTTCCATGGTATAGAGTTTATCAATATGCTATCATTAGAATCTAATTAAGTTTATGGCAAAGAGGAAAAATGCACAATTGCACCTTAGCATGTCTTGAGAGCCTTGGAGGTTAGTTCCCAGATTGGCAATACTATAATATATCGATTTTAAGTATGTTAAGGAAACTACTAGATTTTGTTCCTAGAGACTAGGGACCAAACTTGTTTTAGTTTTAAAAGGACAACTTCTATAATATAGAACTTTCCCATGTGTTCAACTGCACTTGCTTTATCACAGGTTCTAGGATTTGGAGAGTATATTAAGGAGGTTTATGCTGCATATGAACAACATAAGCTTGAAACATTGGTATGCTTATAATTATTTCATTTTAATCCTCTGTAGACAAGCATCAAGATTGATAGGTTATACGAAATACTGATCAGATTTGTTAATTGGTCATAATATCATATGATAAATTTATTTGTCTTATTTTCTCATCGGGACTCTCCTAAAGCTGGGCGATGGGCTAGTGGAGCAGAGATGACTAAAGAAGAATCTTTATCTAAGAAGCAAAGAATGTTTATCGAGGCCCGTACATACATGAATAATGGGAATGCATACCACCCTTTGTATTTTAAATGCTATCCCTCTATCGTTCATTTTCTATAAATATGTTCCAGGAGTATAAATGCTCATGTCTAGTGTTATGTGTGATGCCAAGACTAGGAGGCTAGGATATGTTGCTTAATTGTTTAGTATTGCAATAGTTAATGTGAAAACATTTTTGGCCTTGTATTGCACATTTTAACCTTACTAAATTTAATGCATTATACCAACAACAAACTACATAAATGTGCCACTCAAAATCCTTTTGGTCGCCAATCCTTTTGCATAAGCACCACCCAACATTTCTATTGGAACTGAAACAATTCCATTTATCAAGTATGTCATCAGACTCCAGAGCTCATTTGTTTCGATGTCTTCTGACACTTTTAGCAAGTTCTTAGCCATCACATTCAAAACTAATTGCATATGCAAAAAGACTAACCTCAATATTAATTAAAAGATATTAGATTTTTTCATTCATGTGCTGTGTTTTTTGTTTCAATTGTACAAAATTTCTTTGTATCAATGTTGAATTGTGACCTGGAAAACATTGGTGCAAATAAATTCTACCACAAGAATTGAGCCTTCATCTACCATTCACTAAAGATCTCTTCAAGACATCCTTCTCTCCATTTCTTGAACAAGAGACTATAAAAAATCCTATAGACTTAGATCCTAATCTATTCTAGAAATCCTTCTCTCCATTTCTTAAACAAGCAGCTATACAAAATCCTACAAACTTATATCTTAATCTATTCCTAAACAATGGGTAATAATACAAACCAAGCCACAAAAGCATGCACAATTACTTTGGCTGCATTGATCATTTGACAACTACAAAAGTAGGAAGACTTTATTTGACTATCCCATTTACAATTCACAATCCCCCTACTCCAAACACTAGGCAGGGACTCCAGCTGCACCTACGCAGCCCTTGTTGATTATATGTTTTCCATATGGTCTCAAACACCGTTGAAGAGACTCTTGATACTAGATGTTGTTTTTCTCGGGAACTTGCTCCCGTTGATCTCATGATTGTTAAGCATTTTGATGTTGGTAACTTGTTTGATTTTACTAGATTCCAAGCCTCATATTACTTCTCTTTGAAAGGTTAACAAAGTTGGAGATTTAACACCTCCTCCTAATGTCATTTTTTAAATTAACACTGATGGTTTGTGTAGAGCTGATTTTAGTCAAGTTGGCATTGGCAGTGTGACCATGATAGATCTAGCTATATTTGGTTGTTTTTCTTTGTAGCTACATGATTTAAAACCAATAATCAAATGAAATGTCACGCCCTTCTTGATACTTTGTGGAAAGCTTGTGATTTTGGTTAGAAGCACACTATTATGAAAGCTAGTGATTTTGGTTAGAAGCACACTATTATGAGATGGAATCTATGACTTTAGTTTCTCCTTTGAATGATGAGAATTTTCAAAGTTCTTCTTGACTTTTGGCTTCTTTGATTCATCAAATTCATGATTGATCTCAGAATTTTTATTCCATCTTGTTGATTCATAAACCCTTGAGAATTGAATGTAGTTGTTGGTGATTTAGCTAAATGGGCTTCAGATGTTGCCAGAGGATAAAATGCTTTGGATCAGGATTATCTTTCTCATGATCAGGTTAATCAGTTTCTAAATCAGTTTCAAAATGATGTGGGCTGGTAATTATAGTTTCTTCTTATTTGTTGCAAGTATTATGAGTTCTTGAACATAAAGGAATTGTAAGAGTCCTTTCTAAATATTTATTAATTTTGTTACTGTAATAACCATGAATCTCTCAAAATATTTTTGTATTTTATTTAGAACTCCTGATTGGTATATTCTATTTTAAATAAATACAAGTTTATGTGGTTAAATCTCAAAAAAGGTAGACAGAATAAAACACTCAAATCGTTCCAATTTATTTTTATTTGACCTTTTTGGTTTTGGATCTTATGTTTAATGCATACCTGTAACTTTACAGTTCGCATTCAATCTTGTAGAGAGAAAATGACTAGAGAGTTGACAGTGTCGCAAGTACACATGCAATAGTGACAGCACTATTAATTCCCATTGGCAAATTTTATTGACTTTGGCCTCCTTTCTATAATACTTGATGTGTTTCTTGGCTATTGAGTCCCATATTAAATATATGGTTGTGTATATTTATGTTTGTAGTTGATAGTTGTAGGTCTTTAATATTATGGTTGTAATATTGGTGAATATGGTTGAACACCATAATGTAACCTCTCTTTCAATTTTCTATATAATGGATGCCCTTGCTCTTATTTCTCTAAGGCAATTTGGGCTTCTACATATTTCTTTGTTTTATGATCAGCAAATCATTAATTTAGTTGCCTTCATTTGGTATCAGAGCCAAGTTGAGAAGTTTGTCTTTCATTGCAGGTGATTTAGAAGAGATCAAAGAGAAAGTTAAAGATAACAAGCTAAAGATTGGAGAGAAGCTTGGAAATCAGCCACTTAAGAGGTTTTCGAGATCAAATATCAGCATATTTGATTGCAACTGGTTTATTTTCTGCAAGCTTGAGTTTCAAAGGAGAAAGGAGGTTTCTGTATGGAGGCATTTGCAACTTTTTTTTTTTTTTAAGGCAAAAATGGCAGTGCCATTAAAATATATTAAAAATTTAAACTGCTTCAAGGGCTCAAAAGGGAAAGAAGCAGAAAGAAAATCCTTAATCATTGCCCAATACAGACCAGAGGCATTTGCAAATTGAAAGGAGGTTATTGCAAAAAAAATTTCCTTTCTTTCCAGCCAGAAGTTAGAGAAGATTATTGAAAGTTTTTAAAAGAAAACTTGCCTGTTTACATTGATAATTTTTTCTTTTAGCTTTTATTAAAGCTTCAGTTATATGCTATTCTTTAAAAAAGATTTAAAACACTTTTGTGGAAACAAGAGTTTTAATTAAGAAGGAAATGATATATTAGAGTTTTTTGTGAGTTATAAAGTTTTTCTTTATAATTTGGAAAATAATATTTCTGTAATTAAGTGCATTATCGGTGGTAACCAACACTTATTTCTCAAATAAAATAATAAGAAAATGATCTTTTTTGTGTGTGGGTCCCATTTGAAGGGACAAGGAGAGTATTCACTTGCAGAGATCTCTCCTAAATTTTGTGTTGAGCACTTGGGTCATTGTGCATCTTTTTATGACAAATATGGTAGGCAATGTATTGTCTAATGTGTTGATTCCCATCTTTGAAGGAGACAATTTTATATATTGGTGTACTAGAATGAAAACTCTACTCAAATCTAAGGATTTGTGGGAAATTGTTCAAAACGGATATGCTGAGATAACATATGTAAATGCATTAAATGACCAACAAAAAAGGGAATACAAAGAAAATATAAAGAAAGATGATGAAGCTTTATTCTTGATTCAGGGTGCAATCACTCAAGCTATCTTTCCTAGGATAAGTGGTGCTATTCATTGCAAGAAAGCATGGAAAATATTAAGTAATTCATATCAAGGTGCACAAACTGCTAAATTGTAAACAATGAGGAAAAACTTTGAAAATGTAAAAATGACTACTAGTGAATCTGTCAATGAATTTCTAACAAAGGTAGAAGGTCTAGTGAGTCCGATGAAATTACTAGGGGAAGATATAAATGACAAGCATGTCATTGAAAATATTTTGAGAACCTTGATTCCAAAATTTGAAGGTGTGGTTTCTATGATTGAGATATCTAAGGATGTCTCAATCATGAAAATTGATGAATTAAGTGGAATTTTGTTAACTGCTGAAGAAAGGATGAAAAGTAATGAAGAAAGTTTAGAGCAAGCATTTTCCTCTAAAGAAAATATAAAAAGAAAAAGAAACACATTCTTCAAGAGTCATAGTAAATATGATGATAACAATAAGAATGAATACAAAGGCGCATCTATCATTTCTAGAGGAAGAGGAAACTATTTCAGAGGGAGAAGTAGCAACTTCAGAGGAGCTAGAAGAGGAAGAGGTAGAAGTAATGGGGGAGACAACAGTAAACGTAATGTCCAATTATTTCATTGCAATAAGCTTGGACATTATGCTTCAGAATGTTGGAGTAAACAAGGTGAAACAAAAAAGAGAAGTGCTCATAGCACTGTTGAAGATAAACAAAATTTGTTTATTTCTTGCTTCAATAGAAGTGCAAGTGAAAATAATGTGTGTTATATAGACTCTGGATGTTCTTCGCATATGACATCTAATGAGCATCTATTTGTTGACTTGGATCAAAAGCATCAAACTAAAGTAGTACTAGGAGATAATAATTTTCATGGAAGCAAAGGTAAGGGTACTATTGCAGTTACAACCGAACATGGTAAAGTGAAGCATATCAATGAAAGACTATTGGTTCCAGCACTCCAAAAGAATTTTTCTATTGGACAAATGTTAGAGAAAAATTATCAAGTGACTTTTGATAAAAATGAGTGCATAATAAGAGATAAATCAAACAATAATGTAGTTATTGCAAGAGCAAAAATGATAGGTGATAGGATGTTTCCACTTCATTTTACTCATGGAAATCAAGCACTAAGGTCTAGTGAAATGAGTGAAAGTAAAATTTGGCATAAAAGATATGGTCACCTCAGTTTTAATGGTTTGATTTTACTCAAAACATTAAAAATGGTTGAAGGTCTACCATCCATTGAAGACACAAAAGAGGTATGTGAAAAATGTATTGTTGGAAAACAACATTGGATGCAATTTCCTATTGGAAAATCCAGTAGAGCTAAACAACATATTGAGATAATCCATACAGATTTGTGTGGTCCTATAGAAACACCTTCTTTGAACAAATCCAAGTATTTTCTAACCTTCATTGATGATTACTCAAGAAAAACTTGGGTTTATTGTTTTGTTTCAAAATCAGAAGTATTTGGAAAATTTGTAGAGTTCAAGAATTTGGTTGAAAAACAAAGGGGTAAGTATATCAAAGTGATAAGGTCAGATAATGGAGGTGAGTACAAGTCAAATCAGTTTATTGATTTTTGCAAAAATCATGGAATCGGGAGAGACTTCACTACTTCCTACACTCCACAACAAAATGGATTTGCTAAAAGAAAAAATAGGACAATTGTTGAAATGGCAAGAAGTATGCTGAAAGAGAAAAATTTGGATAAAATTTTTTTGGTAGAAGTAGTATACACAATAGTGTATCTTCCAAACAGAAGTCCTACAAAAGCGATTAAGGGAATGAATACTAAGCAAGCATGGTCTGGGGTAAAGCCAAGCATTGATCACTTAAAATTATTTGGATGTGTTGCTTATGTACACATACCAAAAGAAAAAAGGTCTAAGTTAGATGATAAAGGACTTAAATGCATTTTTATTGGTTATGGAACTGAAAATAAAGCATATAGATTGTATGATCCAATTGCAAAAAAGCTTGTGATAAGCAAAGATGTGGTATTCAATGAACTAGCAGAATATACCAAAGAAAATGAAATAAAAGGAAAAGAGATAGTAATTGATGAGATTGAAGAGGAGGAAGAAGAAGATGAACCTGAAACATCTAGTGCAGGAGCAAGAAAATATCAAAGGATAACAGAAAAGAATCATCCATCAACTCTTATGTTGGATTCAAATTTTGAAAAAAATGACAACAAGGTCACAAGCAAAAGTGAATTTTGCACTAATGTCTCAAATCAAGGGAAATAATGAGCCACAAACATTTGAACAAGCTCAAGAAAAAGAAGAGTGGGTTGAAGCAATGAACAGTGAAATAGAAATAATTGATAGGAAGGATACATGGGATTTGGTTCAATTACCTCCTAGTAAGGAAATCATTGGTACAAGATGGGTGTACAAAACAAAGTATAAATCCGATGGAAGTATTGATAAGCATAAGGCTAGATTGGTAGCCAAAGGGGACACTGAAAAAGAAGGTATTAATTATACTGAGACATTTGCACCTGTAGCATGAATGAATACTATCAAATTGGTTTTCGCATTGGCAGCTCAGCAGAGTTGGACAGTTTATCAAATGGATGTGAAGAGTGCTTTCTTGAATGGATATATTGATGAGGAAGTGTATGTTTCACAACCTAAAGGTTTTGAAATACCTTCTAAAGAACTTTATGTTTGCAAATCAAAGAAGGCCTTGTATGGTCTCAAACAAGCACCAAGAGCATGGTATTCAAGGTAGAGTCCTACCTACAACAGAAAGGTTTTTCAAGAAGTCAATTAGATTCAAATCTCTATATTAGAAGCTCAGCTAAAGATATGTTTATCTTAGTTCTCTATGTTGATGATCTTATCTACACAGGGAATAATCCAACATTATTTGTAGAGTTTAGAGCAGCCATGATTACTAAGTTTGAAATGACAGATTTGGGACAAATGTACTACTTTCTTGGTATAGAAGTATGGAAAAATAAAGATGAAATATTTATGTCTCTGAAAAAATATGCCTTAGATATCCTACAAAAATCTCAGATGCAGAGTTGCAAACCAGTTGCAACACCTATTGAAGTTGGACTTAAATTGTCTACTTTAGATGTGTCAGCTCTAGTGAACCCCACTCTCTATAGACAGGTGATTGGAAGCTTGATCTACTTAACTACTAGTCATCAAGATATCACGTTTGCAGTGAGTTTTCTCTCTAGGTTCATGTCAGAACCTAAGGAAACACATTGGAGTGTAGCTAAGAGGATTTTTAGATATGTTAGAGGGACATTGAGTTATGGTCTTAAATTTCAGCATTTAGAGGATAGCAGATTGGTTGGCTATACAGATTCAGATTGGGCAGGTTTTGTAGATGATAGGAAGTCTACTTCTGGCTACACTTTTAGCCTTGGTTCTGCAGTATTCTCTTGGAAGTCCAAGAAACAACCAACAGTATCGCTTTCGACAATAGAGGCAGAATATAAAGCTGCAACATCAACAGCTTGTCAAATAGTGTGGTTGAGAAGACTACTAGAAGACTTACACCAAATTCAGAATGAACCTACCTTATTGTACTGTGACAACAAGAGTGCTATTTAAATGAAAAATAATCCAGTATTTCATAGTAGAACCAAACATATTGAGATACAACATCACTATATCAGGGAATTGGTTAAACAGGGCTTGATTGAAATTGTGTACTGCAATACAGAAGATCAGATTGCAGATATCTTCACAAAGGCTCTAGCTCGTGAAAGGTTCCAGAAGCTCAGAGATTTACTTCATGTTCTTCCCAATGGTCATTATGGGGGAGAATGACAGCATTATTAATTCCCATTGGTATCTTTTATTGACTTTGGCCTCCTTTCTAGAATACTTGATGTCTTTCTTGACTATTGAGTCCCATATTAAATATATGGTTGTATATGTTTATGTTTGTAGTTGATAGTTGTAGGTCTTTAATATTATGGTTGTAATATTGGTGAATATGGTTGAACACCATAATGTAACCTCACTTTCAATTTTCTATATAATGGATTCCCTTGCTTTTATTTCTCTAAAACAATTTAAACTTTTGCATATTTCTTTGTTTTATGATCAGAAGATCATTGATTCAGTTGTCTTCAAATAGTTGTCTATTTCATCATAGATAATTTTAAATTGTATCACATTTTTAGAGCCCTATTAGCTGGGCAAACCCGGTAGTTACCTATAGTATCCGTAATAAACAGTGACAGCAGATGCTTATAAACTATGGGCCATAAACTATTACCTGTTCAAGTGTGATATCTTACTTATATGTACCCTGTCTTAAATTCATCAGCGCACATATAGCGAGGGTACAGATGGCTCTAAAGTTGAATGGCCTTCTACCTTTCTTCTTCATTCCCATTTGTGTTTTCTTTCCTGTGGTACAGGGAGGAACTATTAACTGCACTTTTCCTCCCGGAGACAATATAAGGACGGCGTACAATAATACAGAAGCTTATATTGATGCCAAAAGTATATAGCTCACTAAAAATCAATACCGTGGTAATCTGCAGAGAAGCTTTGGCTGGGCCACCTGCTCTAACCTGATTCCTATGTGGGACAACTCTTCTGGAGCTCTTGCAAACTTCACTTCACATTTCTGGATCCTAATTGGTAAAGGCACTACTAGTCTGGCTGGTGATGGAATCACTTTCTTCATTGCTCCCTTCGACGGTGAACCGCCTGGCGACGGTACGGGCAAATGGATGGGACTGTTTAACCAAACAATAAACAAAAATTTTTCTAATAAGATAGTTGCTGTTGAGTTTGACACATTCAAGAACCCTCTCGACCCAGATGAAAACCATGTCGGAATCGATGTCCATTCAATTTTTTTCGTGGTGAATGCTTCGGTGAACCCAAATACAAGTGCTCAACTAGCCAACGAGAGTCTCAAGAATGAGGAATATTGGGACACGTGGGTGGATTACAATAGTGGAGCAAAGGAGATTCAGGTATTTATTTTATATAACCCATCTGGTAATGGAAATAATATCTCTAAACTAGGAACCCCAATCTTGTCGTATAAAATATACCTCAGCAAGTTTGTTCTCGAGAACGTCAAGGTTGGACTGTCAGACGAGACCCACATGATTTACTATTGGAATTTCTCATCTCAATATCCCTGGGAAATATCAATTGGAAATGGAAGCAGCAAAAGCAGTTCTCTAACAGTTGTTTTGATTTCAGTCTTCTCCAGTTTGTTTGTTCTGTCTGGTTTCATATTCGTTGGCATGTGGTGGTATCAAAGAAAAAGAATGTTCAGCGGTGAGGATGCAGGAGAAAGCGATGTGGAGCAGGACGAATGGTTTGCACAAGGCCCCCAAAAGTTTTTCTATGCTGACCTCAACGCTGCCACTAGAAACTTCAGCGACAATGAGAAGCTTGGTCAAGGAGGTTTCGGAAGCGTTTATAGAGGCATTTTGTCTTCAACCAATGAGTTCGTGGTTGTGAAGAGAATATCCGAGGGTTCAAAGCAAGGAAGGAAAGAATACATTATAGAGGTTACCATAATCAGTAAGCTCAGACATAGTAAACTTGTGCAGCTCTTGGGATTGTGCCACAAAAAGGGTGAGTTACCCTTGGTCTACAAATTTCTCTCAAACGGAAGTCTGGACAGCTCTTTATTCCAATGGAAAAAGGGTCTCTTAGATTGGGATCAAAGGTATAGCATTTCTTGTGATATAGCATCTGCTCTTGTTTACCTTCATGAGGATTGGGAATAGCATGTTGTTCATAGAGACGTGAAGTCCAGTAATGTTATGTTGGATTCTGATTTGAACGCAAAGCTTGGGGATTTCGGCCTGGCTAGACTGGTGGGACGCGATCGCGCAGCCCATACGACCGTGGTGGTAGGTACATATGGGTACTTTGCACCCGAGTGTGTATATAGGGGCAAGTCGAGCACAGAATCCAACGTGTTCAGCTTTGGAGCTATCACTTTGGAAATTGCCTGTGGCTGGCGACCGATTGATCTAAGCTTGCATGAGAGACTGGATGAATGGGTTTGGGATTTGTATGGCCGGGGAAGGCTTTTTGATTCAACAAATCAAAAATTGGATGGGAATTTCAATGCTGGAGAAATGGAGCAGCTGCTATTGGTGGGATTCATGTGTTCTCATCCCGATCCAAAAGCCAGGCCGAAAATGAGAGACATGGTGAAGATCTTGAAATTTGAAGCCGAATTGCCAGATGTTCCCCTGAATTTTCCTATGGCTATATATGAGAATTCCAATTTTGTTGGCACATCTATATCATCCAACTCAGCTATGCATAGATCATCATCTTCTTCTACTACTGGTTCGGGCATCGGATTCGTGTCGAATCCTCTTTTGTTTAAGACAGATGAGTACCCCGCAATTCAAACTAGGTATAGAGATATGTAAGAGAGTATCAAAGATATGCCGACCTACAGAATGTTGAGAATGTTAGTTTGTTATTTTGGACAGTTGTCCCTCCACTTGCTAACAATAATTAATTAATTATTAATTATTTGTTTGTTTGATTCCCCTAGGTGACAACTTGCAACAACTTGCAATTAATTTTTTGTTTGGTTGTTGGGTTGTAATTTATCTCAACCATTGATTGAGAATTGATCTCGGTCATTGGTTTACCAACGAGGGTAGTATAAATGGGGGTCTAGGGGCATTTGGAGAGCAATCAATCACATCACACCAACACAAGTTGGAGAGCATTTGCAGCGTTAGCAGATGAGTTTGCAATGATAGCAAACAGTCTTGCAGTGTTAGCAAAGGTGCAGTGATAGCGTTGGGGATAGTAGTGGAGGAATATCAGCAGGAGGAGTTAGGAGATTGTCTGAGTTTTTCCAGTGAGAGGCAAGGAATTTTGTATCTCTTAATTTGCTGAAGATTATTATATATTTCTCATCTACAGTACAGGTTTTCCCTTCGATGTTTTTCCAGGGACAATTATCCAAAAATATTATGTTCTTTGTGTTGCATATTTCTTTCCATATTTTTATTGGTGAAGTTGCAGTTGTGTTATTTTTTGATAGTCAGCTGTAAATTTATTTTTCAACAGTTAAATAATCTTTATGAGATAGGAGATTAATAATCAATGACTGCAATAGGAATTTTCACATGGTATCAAAGCAATGTTGATGGTAGAAAAGGTTTACCATAGGCAAAGGAAAGAAATTTGAGTTTGACCACCTTTGAGTTATTGTTTCTTTTATTTCTTTGAGATGGCCTTAGCAGGTTTGAGAGATCAGGACAGATTGGATGGTGCCTCAAATTTTGGTGTCTGGAAAGCCAAAATTTCTTTATTGCTGGAAGGGAATGGTATCAAGGAATATGTTACTAGTACTGTAGCTGTACCTACAGATCCAGTACTACTTGCAACATACAAGAAGGATGATGCCAAGGTGAGGAGGATAATCCTTGATGGTGTCAAGGACCATATTGTTCCACATATCGTAGAGTTAGATACATTGAAGAAGATGTGGGATGCCATTCTAAAGCTGTACCAGAATGCTACCACGAACTAGAAGCTAATTCTCAGAGAAAAGTTGAGGAATACCTGGATGAACAAGGGAGAAGATGTTACAAGTTACCTCACCAGGCTTAGACTTGTCAAGGATGAGTTAGCAGTTGTTGGAGATAAGCCAGATGAAGACGAGCTAGTAAGAATAGCCCTAATTGGGTTTACTAAGCAGTGGGATGTCTTTGTTCAAGTTATTAATGGATGGGACACCTTACCTAGCTGGGATCGACTATGAAGTGATTTCACTCAAGAGGAGCTTAGACTAAGTCTTATCAATGGAGCCAACAACAAAAGTCAGAAAAGTGAGGTGGAACAGGAAAATGTTTCCCTAGCAGGTAAGGGGAAAGCAAAGAAGGGGTTGAGAAAAGGATCAAATTCATAAAGTAAGAAGAAGAAGGACCTATCTAAGGTCAAGTGCTTTGGTTGTCATGAGTTTGGCCACTATGTCAGTGATTGCCCGCAAAGGAAGGGTAAGAAGCAGGTGGCGACTTCAGCAAGTGCAAACAAGCTCTCGAGTAGATTGGAGGATGAGTTCACACTCATAGCTTGTTTTGCCCTAGTTTGGGCATGACATTTGTGTTTTGCCCTAGTTTTGGCATGACATTTTGGTATCGGAGCCATGTTTTGACACAAGGAACCTAACCCATTACATTTCAACTCACTTTAAAACTTAAATCATTGTGTAGGATGCCTGCGGTCACCAGATCTAACCGATGAGGCAGAGGTCGTAGAGCTCCCCATGTAGGGGCAGGGTAGGAGGATCCACCTCCACCACCTCCATCACCACCACTGCCACCACCACCTCCAAACCCTAACCAAGATATTATGGATATTCTTCAAAATCTGATTGGGGTGATTCAGCAGAGACTACCACCCGTAGTTCAGCAGCAGGTTCCCGAAAGGGAAGCACATGTTTCAGAGAATGAGAGAGTAGTTAGCAGAGAGAGGAGTAGGAGTCCTCCACCCAGATCTGTTCATGGTCATGATGATCAGGAGGAGGAGTCAGTTCATCAAGTTGTTATCCCATGTGAGCATGAGTTACGTGCCAGGGTGAGACCCCCTAGAGATGTTGGAGATGAGATTCAAGATTTATTACGACTCCATCCACCCTTGTTTTTGGGATCCACTGATGGGATAGTAGCAGAGGCCAGGTTACAGAGTTTACAATGATGCTTTGGATTGCGCCCTTATGGGAGTAATCTAAAGGCCTGACTAGCATTCCATCTCCTACGAGAGAAGGCTTCCACTTGGTGGGAGCAGGAGGTATCCATTGGTGGAGTGAGTATTGACACACTCACTTGGGAGGCTTTTGAGGCCCATTTATGTGAGAGATATCTCTCCAAGCATTTCAGAAAGAGACATATAGAGGAGTTCCGTGATCTCCAGCAGAGAGGCCTCACAGTGAATCGGTATGAGAGCCGGTTTCTCGAGCTCCTTCCATATGTTGATTACATGAAGGACGAGAAACTGCGAATTCACCATTTCATTAAGGGAATTAATATGTCTCTTCAGGGCATAGTACACCTAGCATTTCCTACCACATTCAGAGGGGCAGTTGAGATGGCACTTGTAGCCGAGGAGTTTCGTAATAGACAGGAGTCTCGAGATTGGTCCCAGCACCGAAACCCCTCTTCCCAGCAGTCAGGACAATAGAGGTCCTCTTGGAAAGGGAAGCAGAATCACTCAGAAGGATCCTTTAAGGGTCAACAGTCTTAGTAGCAGAGATCCCAGTAGGATTCCAGACAGAGGCATTCACAAGATTATCAGGACTCTAAGCCCAAGTAGTGGCAGTCACAGGGCCCTAGACAGGATCATAGGACACAGACCCCTCAGACACAACCAGCTAGGACTGAGCAGTCCTCTAGGGGTGGATACAATGGTTCTAGCAGGACCGGAGGGTCACAGCAGCCTAGGACATAGGGAGTGCAGATTTAGACTGGTGGGCCATGTTACACTTGCGGTGGTATGGGTCATTTAGCGAGAGAGTGCCCACATGGACAGGCAGCCAGTGGTCAGAGAGGGGCTACCTCAGAGCCTACAGTTGGAGATATGGGTAGATCCCATAGATTTTTTGCACCGGTTGATAACCGCCAGGCCGAGCATCAGGCCACAGTCATTGAGCCCACAGGTATGATTCAAGGTACCCGTGTTTCTATCTTGTTTGATTTAGGAGCCACAGACTCCTTTATATCTCCCTATGTAGTGGAGCGTTGCAGGCTGGTGGCAGTTAGACAGGATGTCAGTTGGGAGGTTGAGTTAGCTTCAAAAGCTAGAGTCTCAGTTAGTTCCTTAGTTCACAATTGTCAGATTCAGATTAGAGACCTTACCACGATGACTGATCTCCACATTACCCCTCTAGGTTCTTATGATGTAGTCCTTGGCACGGATTGGCTATGTGCCCATAGCGCCAAGGTGGATTGTCATCAGAAGAGGGTTGAGTGTGTTGATGATCACGACATTTCTATGGTAATAATTGGGGTACAGAGGCTCGTATCCCTTCACATTATTTCCGCTATGCAGCTTAAGTAGTGCATGCAAAAGGGATGTCAGTTATTTTCCATCAGCATTAGTGATAGAGAGGAGGATTCAGGAGGAGAGCCTTTGCTTGAGGATTATCCTATTCTTCAGGAGTTTGCAGATGTGTTCCCTATCGAGCTACCTGGTATGCCCCCACCTAGGGCAGTTGATTTTCACATAGATCTTGTACCCGGAGCTGAGCCAGTGTCTAGAGCACCCTACAGGACGACCACACATGAGCTCGATGAGCTCAAGATTTAGTTAGAGGAGCTCTTGGAGAAAGGGCATATCTGACCTAGTGTATCACCTTGGGGTGCACCTATGATTTTTGTGAAGAAGAAGGATGGTTCACTTTGATTGTGCATTGATTATCGGCAGCTGAACAAAGTAACAATTAAGAACTGATACCCACTCCCCAGGATCGATGATCTATTTGATCAATTACAGGGTGCCTGAGTGTTCTCCAAGATAGATCTGAAGTCAGGGTACCATCAGTTGTAGATTATGGAAAGTGATATCCACAAGACTACTTTTCACATGAGGTATGGTCACTATGAGTTCAAACTAGTGCCATTTGGCCTCACGAATGCTCCAGCTATGTTCATGAGCCTCATGAACGGAGTATTTCATACATTTTTGGATAAATTTGTGATCATATTCCTCGATGATATTCTGATATATTCTCACAATGAGGAGGAGCATGAGGAGCACCTGAGACAGGTTTTGCAGCGGTTGAGGGAGAATCATTTATATGGCAGCTTGTCAAAGTGTGCCTTCTTTAGACCCGAGGTGCATTATCTCGGTCATGTTATATCCAATGATGGGATCTCTGTGGACCCATCGAAGATTAGAGCTATTATGGATTGGCTAGTACCCACCAGTGTCACTGAGGTCAGGATTTTTATGGGCTTACAGGATATTACAAACACTTCGTGGCAGGATTTTCTAGAGTGGCTCATCCCATCACCTCCCTTCAGAGAAAGGGGAAGAGGTTTGAATGGATAGAGAAGTGTGAGAGAGCCTTCGAGGAGCTCAAGAGAGCCCTCACTAGT
>MU227558.1:691371-710275 GCA_018584345.1 Thuja plicata | reverse complement strand
AATAAAATTAATATAAACATAATTTTAAATATGAAATAGTAATATAATAATATAAATAAAATATAAAATAAAATAATATATAAATCTATTATAAAATTATATAAATATAATAGTCTAATATAAATATAAAATTATACAGTATATGTCATTTTAAAACTTTGTAATTGCAAATAAATATTTTTGAAAAATTTGTTCATATAAACCATCTATAACCAACTTTGCAATCCCAAACAAATATTTCCGAAAAATCCACCCTTATCGGTTGATTTGTATGAGCCAATCATATTGTAGAAAACTAATTTTGTTATTATGTTTTGTTAAAAATTGAGTAGGTTTATATTAATTAAACTTAATATTTTTTGAAATAAGAAAATATTTGCAACCTGATTTGCTAAAAAATGAATTATTAATAACGGGTTAAGTTCAGTCCGATGCCTATAGTTCTAGGCCTGCGGCAGGAACTAAAAAGGGCAAATAACTTGAATATAATGTATGCTAAAAATATTCTTCTTGCAAAAAAAGCGAGTAGTGAACATCTAGATTAATATACTAGACGCGCAAAGCCTTAGCCATAAACACTAGTGTGTCATGGGGATGTTTATGGATCAAAGTGTCATTTATATCGAAATATAAAAAAAAATCACTTGAAACTCTAGTAGAATGGTCTGTTTCACCTTCTAAAATTGATTGCCACCTACACCCACTGAGAAAGAAAATATATTCAAATTATATAACAGTTTTCCTTACTCAAACCCCATCTTTGGTGTTTCCACCTCCATAGACAATCAGATATAATCAAATAAAGGGACGTGTAACAGAAATAATCCGGAAGAAGATCCCTATTATGATAAATAAAGACACCAGACAAGATCAGATAGAAAAGTTAAATAGATATAATCAAATAGACAAGATCCAATAGGTATGTAACAGAGCATTGCCATAGCTATGAATCCCCTCTTGAGACAACAGAATGATTAGTAGCTTGAGAGGAGTGTTGGTTGCTACTTTGATAGTCAAGAGGTAGAGTGAATTCCGCGGAGCTTTGTTGTTATAGAGCAAGATATGAAGCCAAACCAAGAAAAAATGCAAGAATGTGATATAGTGAGGAAGATTTTGAGGCTTTATTTATTTATTTATTTATTTTGCTTGGAATGGGCAATAGGAGTAATTACAAATGCGTTTTCATGCTTGGACATGTGTTAGAAATAATGTGTCAAATATGTTTGTTTGAATCTTTTGCGATGTAAATGTGCCATGCAGACATCTGTGTGTCGTGTTGTTATCTAGCCAATTTCATCCCAAATTTAGACTCCAATGTTGTATCCTTGCCATTCAAAAAGTTGGATTTGTGAAATCCCAATCATGAATGGAATATCCTTCAAATATGGAATATGGTCGCCGATGCTTCAGCTAAATAGGCCTAGATGCTCCAAGAGGATGGAATGTTTTTGATTGAGATCCTCTCTCTCCTGATCAAGTTAATCAGTTTTCAAATATGCTTTAGAATGATATGGGCTTATCAATGGAATTCCCTCTTATTTTTTGCTAGAGTTATGTGTTTTTGGAGCTGGTTGAATTGTCGGTTTTTCTTGCTGTAATGACTGACTGTCTGAAATAAAATTTATTTTCTTCAGAACTCTTTATTAATATATTTTTTCTTTTCTTAAAAGAATAAAATAAAAACTATGTTGTCAAATCTCGAAAATATAGACAGAACAAAACACTCAAGTCTTAGAATTTAAATTTATTTGACCGGTTCTGATTATGGATCTTACGTTTAATTGCAAAACTGTAACTTTTCAGAAAACGACAGGAGCGTGGACAATGTCGCAACGCGTGCAATAGTTATCTGTTCCGACACAGGCAATGCTAAAATGTATGACCCTTTCAATCTATTTGGTGGGCTAACGCGTAATTTTCCCCCGTATACGCAATAAACTGCGGCAGTGGATGCTTAGAAACTAGGACCTGGTCAAGCGTGATAAATTCTTATATTTAATCTTTCTCAAATCTTTCATCGGCGCACATAATGCCAGGGTACCCATGGCTCTGAACGCCCTTCTCCCTCTCTTGTTTATTCTTATTTCTGCTTCGGTTTTTGTAGCACTGGCAGGAACCGTTAACTGTACTTTTCCTTCTGGAGATAATATTAGGACGTACAATAATACAGACGCTTATATTGATGCAAACACCATACAGCTCACCAGAAATCGAGTCAGTGATAGCCTGCAATCAAGCTTTGGTTGGGCCACCTGCTCTAACTCGGTTCCTATTTGGAGCAACTCTTTTGGGACTCTTGCCAATTTCACTTCACATTTTCGGTTCGTGATTGATAAAGGTCGTACCGTTTTGGCTGGAGATGGAATCACATTCTTCATGGCTCCCTTTGATGCTCAACCGCCTGGCAACGGTACGGGCCAATGGCTGGGCCTGTTCAACGAAACAGTAGACGGAAGTTCATCTAATCAAATAGTTGCTGTTGAGTTCGACACATACAAGAACCCTTTTGATCCAGATGACAACCATGTGGGAATCGATGTCAATTCGGTTTCTTCCCTGGCCAACGCTTCGCTGAGCCAGAATACAAGTGTTCGGCCGGCCAACGAGACTCTCAAAAACGGTGAATTTTGGGACGCTTGGGTTGATTACAATGGCGAAGCAAAGGAGATTCAGGTATTTCTTTTATATAACCCATCTGGTAATGGCAATAATATCTCTAAACCAGGAACCCCAATCTTGTCCTATGCAATAGATCTCAGCAAGCTTGTTCCAGAGAACGTCAAGGTTGGATTTTCGGCTTCCACTGGAGCGTCAGACGAGACCCACACGATTTACTATTGGAATTTCTCGTCTCAATATTCTTGGGAAATCTCTACTGGAAACGGAGGCAGGAAAAGCAGTTCTGTGACAGTTGTTTTAATTTCAGTCTTCGGCAGTTTGCTTGTTCTCTGTGCGGTCATATTCCTTGGCGTGTGGTGGTATCGAAGAAACAAAACGTCCAGCGGTGGGGATGAAGAAGAAAGCGATGTGGAGCTGGACGAATGGTTTGCTCAAGGCCCCCGCAAGTTTTCTTACGCTGAGCTCAGCGCTGCCACCAGAAACTTCAGCGACGATGGGAAGCTCGGTCAAGGAGGCTTTGGAGGCGTGTACAGAGGCATTTTGTCTTCAACCAATGAGATCGTGGCTGTGAAAAGAATATCCGAGGGTTCGAAACAGGGAAGAAAGGAATACATTTCCGAAGTTACCATAATAAGTAAGCTGAGACACCGTAACCTTGTGCAGCTCTTGGGATGGTGCCACAAAAAGGGCGAGTTGCTCTTGGTCTACGAATTTCTCCCAATGGGAAGTCTGGACAGCTATTTATTCGGGAGGCAAAAGGGTGTCTTGGATTGGGATCGAAGGTATAGCATTGCTTGTGATATAGCCTCTGCTCTTGTTTACCTTCACGAGGATTGGGAACAGCGTGTTGTTCACAGAGATGTGAAGGCCAGTAATGTAATGTTGGATTCTGATTTCAACGCAAAGCTCGGGGATTTTGGCCTGGCAAGACTGGTGGGACGCGATCACGCAGCCCATACGACTGTTGTGGCGGGTACATATGGTTACCTTGCACCGGAGTGCGTATATACGGGAAAGGCCAGCACAGAATCTGATGTGTTCAGTTTTGGAGCTGTCACATTGGAGATTGCCTGTGGCAGGCGACCGGTAGATCAGAGCTTGGATGAGAGACTGGTTGAATGCGTTTGGGATTTGTATGGCCAGGGAAGGCTTTTAGATTCTGCAGATCAAAATTTGTACGGGAATTTTAAAGCCGACGAAATGGAGCGCCTGCTGTTGCTGGGATTGCTGTGTTCTCATCCTCAACCAAAAGCGAGGCCGAAAATGAGAGATGTTGTAAAGATCCTGAAATTCGAGGCCCAAATGCCAGACGTTCCCTTGAGTTTGCCGGTTGCTGTATATGACAATCCCGTTTCTCCTGGCTATGAGTCATCGAGAATTACAGGTACATCTATATCATCCAGCTCGGCTATGCATACTTCATCGTCATTTTCTACTACTGGTTCAGCCACCGGATTTGTATCTAAGCCTCTTTTATTTTATACAGATGATCACCCCACAATTCAAATTAGGTAGATAGGTAGATATGTAAGAGAAAGTCAAAGATATGCCGGCCCAGAGAATGCTGTGAAGAATCGGCTGTCTCTAATTTCATATGATTTCTCTTTTTAGAGTTCGGTGTAACTTGGAGAGAACCAATTTTTAAATGTGCTTGTGATTGTTTAATTGAGAATAATGTATTTCTCCTTGCTTATTCTCAAATTTGCAGGTGAGAAGCAGAGTGCGAGTATACCTGTGAATTGGAAAATAGGATTAAAATAAAATATTTTGGCGGGTTTCATAGTATCACTCAAAAAACAAGTCATAATATGCCCACAATTTGACACTTCACAAACACGATAGTTAATTTTAAATTGTTTCTTGACTAAATGATAATTAGTTTTAAAATATTTTCAATTTTGAATACGGTATAAAAATACAGTAGAATTCAAGGGTTTCATTTAATCTAATAACAATATTTATAGTGTTATAGGTGATG
The DNA here is from genome assembly GCA_018584345.1 of Thuja plicata. Classification (NCBI taxonomy): domain Eukaryota; kingdom Viridiplantae; phylum Streptophyta; class Pinopsida; order Cupressales; family Cupressaceae; genus Thuja; species Thuja plicata. Next base: position 705,678 of record MU227558.1, on the reverse strand, counting down.
TCGATAGACATTAATATTTGAAGAGATTTTTGTTGTGTTCAACATATTGCTCAATCAAAAAACTTTAAATGATCTTACAAATAATAATAATAATAATAATAATAATAATACAATAGTTATAAATTAATCTTTTTAAATAAATATGTGTACAATTATTTTTAATTAATCTGTTAAAAACACACTAGAAAAAATCATAGCTTGAGCATAAATGTCAAAATGAATTGATGACAATATGTCATCTTTAAAAAAATAATAAATTTTCTATATCTTTGGTTGAATGAGATCTCCACTTTGAAAGAATGTCAAATTTGAATGAATTTATGGGGAATGTGATAAAGTCCCCTAATGTAAGAAATAATAATGGAAGAGAAAAGGAACATAAACAATCCAAGAGAGATGGGTAAGGGAGAAATGTTACCATGAGAAAACCAAATCCAAGAGCATTCATCAAAAGAACCAAAGGCAAATAAGACAAGATATTTTATAAGGGGAAAAGCAAAGAAAAACCCCTTTGTGATATTATGAATGCGGCCATAGCCTAAAGAGAGAAAAAAGAGAGAGGAAGAGAGAAAGATACACATTATAATAACTTCATCAGGGATCATTCTTCATCCTTGCATTGCGAGAAATGAGAGATGAGCATCTCTTAAATAGAGACGAGAGAGAGGAGTTGGAATGTAACTCCCAAGTCTATGAATGCAACCATTCATAAGTGTGTGTGACATGTGTCAAAGTCCTCTTAAGGAGGAATAAACTACTTTCCTTATTAAGGAATTACATAAAATGAGTTGTCCTCCCACTGGAGGACAAAATACATGCAGGGATTCCATAGGAATCTCCTATTTAAAATACAAGTAAAGATTAGATATTCTAACACCCCGCTTTAATCTTTACTTGTGGTGTTTACAACAAGAGGTATAAAACCCAATTTTTACAAAAATCTGCAACTTGTTCTTCAATATAAGGAAGAAATTGTTTTGTCTTCAAGTTTGCAAGTGGTCTACTGAGAATGTAATGTACAAGTAGTTGTGGTAGGGCCAAGAGAAGTGGACAAGTCCTTAAACTGTGTTCAAGTGGAAGTATATGTGTATCTTCAAGTAGTTTTATGATACATAGGACACATGGAAATGAATTGATGTCTTTAATGTGCCTTGATGGATCACCTGAAACATAGAACAAGAAAACAAGAAACAAGACAACTATCCACAAGTAAAATTTTATCTCATATTCAAGTTAGTATAACTTTTAAAATTTATAACATTAAAAGATAATTGTAATAAAACCTCATAGTATAATTCAAGATAGAGGTTTAAAGATAAATGTAATTTGTTCACAAAAATGCAACGAAGCTAACATGATATCAAGATAAAATAAATGCTCAAATTTCCAAATTGAACAAGTTAGCTGTAGAAAGTATTTATCAATGCTCCCATGAAAGAAATATACTAATACATAAATGACCACAGACAAGGTCAACTAATGAAACCTGCATCAACATTGCATCAATCACATGGATATAGACAGTCCACTAATGAGCTATCTCATTGTAAGAGAATGGGTTGCAGCACCACCACCTGCATAACTCACGATCTAAGCAATAAAGAATGCAGTGCATTATCACATTAGTATAATTATCAAAGTAATATGAGAGAGACAAAGATAAATAAGTAGAATCTGAGACTCAAGCACAAGATCCTAATTTTCTAAGCATGTTTACTGTTGTGAACCATAAGACATGATTATGAGAAGTAATAACATATTGCCTTCAAGAAAATGTGCAATAGTAGGGAAGCCCATGAAAAATCATCCTCTCACTGAGGAACATAATAAAGAATCATCCAATGCAACTTTCAAATGGAACAAGTTGATAAACATCAACTGAAGCAAGTGCAACCCTATGCAACTTAAAAATGGAACAAGTTGATCAACATCAACTGAGGTAAGTGCATCCCAATGCAACTTACAAATGGAAAAAAATGCTCTAAAAGCATAAATTGTAACTATTCAAGCTCATCAATAAAATAAGTTGATTAACATCAATTGAAGTAAGTGCATTCCAGTGCAGCTTACAAATGGAACAAAATGCTCTAAAAGCAAAAATTACAACTATTCAAGCTCATCAATAAAACAAGTTGATCAACATCAGCTGAAGTAAGCGCATCCCAATGGAGCTTACAAATTGAACAAAATGCTCTAAAAGGATAAATTGCAAATATTGAAGCTCATCAATAAAATCAGTAATAATACTCATGAAGGCAATAGTGTAAGATAATCTCATAATCCTGAAGAATTGGAGATGAAGAAGAGATAATTGTAAGAGCAACATTAATGCTATGAATATCAGTTAGAAAACTCCATTGATAGTGAACATAAGAACTAATATAAGATATTTGATCGAACATAATTACTTGTTCATAAAGAAATTTATAATTGAAAATACCCAGACTAATTGAGCAAATATAATAGTAAAGTCTATAGTTTAAATAAAGGTATAATTAATAATTTGAAATGAAATAAATTTGTTTTGAACAAAGTAGAGACCTAAAAATAAATAATATAGAGAAATAGAAAGTGTATTGCAGTTTAACAGAGTATTAAACATAGGAATAAGCAAGATGCTTAATATTAAAAAAATTTAATTTTTTACTTAAAGTAAAGGCAATGGTGAGCAAAAATATGCAAATAATTTCCTGAGACAAAATATTCACAAAATAAGATATAATACAGTAAATAATAGACAAAAATATGCAATGTAAAGCAATTTAACACAATATTACCCACACGGATTAACCAAATTTTATAATTAAAAAAATAGTAAATTTTTAGTTAAATGACAAAACAAAATTTTAATAAATTTTTCCGAGATTTAACAATTAAACAATGTTTATTATATTAAAATATAGTATACTTTAAAATATTATGAAATAATAAGTTATAGAAAAAATATTTTAATAGTTGAATCATAAAATAATAATAATAAAATTTAAATTTTTTGTTTAAAACTTTAGAAAAGATAATTTACACTTTAAAATGTTAATTGAATTAATAAAGGCTTGAAAAAAAAACTAATGTTAACTGAGAGCTAAATAAATAAGTATAATAAAGAATTAAATGATTTAAACGATATGATTTTAAAATTGCATTATGAAATAAAATAGTGAGATGATTAACCAATAATAATAATAAACCCAAATAATGAACTAATTTAAATAAGAGATGAAACAATATGAAAGGAGACAAAGAGAATTCAAATAAATGCTAAAGTAACAGAGCTGAAGAGCTCAGGAATAATGAAATGAGTGCCTGCTGCAAGAATAAAAATGATGAAAATATTGTGCAAGCCAAAGATCCTCACAATTTCTCTAACCTAAAGGTTAGCAGTCTGCACAATGGAGGGAAAAGTACTAAATTTAGAAAAAAGAAATAAAATTTGAAAATGCTATCAAGGGAGAACAAAATCCTCTGAGCATTTTCCGTACGAGTGCACAATAATCTCAAGCATACACTAATTTGTAATTACAACTACTGTGATTTTGTATCATGCTGCACAATTTTGATACATACATGACAGTAGCCATTGTAGTCTCTTTATTTTGTTGGACTCCACATAAGCAGTAATAAGGTTAAACATATATTTCACCCAGCATAGCGAGCACCCATAAGTAATAAGGTTAATGTAGAAATAAAATGCACCCAACATAGCAAGGGGAATATGAATACACAACTATGCCATGAGTATTGATGCCAAATAAAGAAGTTATGAATTGAAGAAATAAGAATTGATCAGCACAATGTTGTCAGAAATATCAACCACAAATGTTGAGAAGCTAAAGGAATAATGAAGGAATAAAAAATTAAAGAAAATATCTAAGAATAGAAGCAGTTTAACATAATGTTTCAAAGTGATACTTAGAACAACTGTGTTAGTACTTGCAAAAAATGTTTGCATCAATTTACTATTATATTTTAAAAACTATAATTGTAGATTTATGTGAACCATTTACTAATGAAATAGAACTTTCTTAGAGATAACAAGAAATGATGAGCTCGAAAAGAGAAGTCAGAGAGCTGCGTTACCTACCTAGACAATGAGTAGGGCTGCACTGAATGGAGGAAGTATCAGGCTGATAACAAAAAATGTTACACTAAGGAGAAGAGAACAGTGCTACCTATGAATGGAGGGAAGGTAGAGAAGCAGTGCATAGAGAGGAGGATAAGATCTGAAGAAAATAAAGTTTAATCTAAAAGAGCTACGCTAGAACCAACAATTGCTATTGTGCTAGACACCAAGAAACTTGCACAAAGAAATAGAAAACAAAGGGAATGTTGTACCAGACACCAAGGAAAGTCTATGCAATGAAAATAATGATACCAGAGACAAGATGCAGCATAATACAGAGATAGAGATGTTAAAAAAAACTGTGTAAAATAGCAAAGATGAAATAAATATGAGTTGGGTTTGAAACCAAGGATATACTATACCAATTTTGGGGACAAAAACTGTGGTATGTTGTGCAATACAACAAAGAAGGAAAGGTTTGAATATAATATGAGATGGTTTTAATGTTAGATAAAAACAATATGTAAAAAAGAACCAGACCAAGCTGCCAAATAGCAGCATAATAGATATGTAATAAGATTTGATAGAAAACCAGAGATCATAAAAGAGAAATGAATAATGACTAATGTACGCCTGTCAATCTGCAAGAAACATTAGTAAAGAACTGTGTATTTCTTTCAAATGTCAGCAAATTTTGGAAAATTGCTTGCATGACAGCTAAATTAGAGGGTTTTGCACAAAACTCAGATCGTGATTTTTTAAGAATCGCTCTAATATATCTGTAATATTGAATAGAAAGTGAAGGAGATATAATCCAAGAAACATTAGGCAAAGAGAAATTAACAGAGAGATTAAGATATAATAGAGAGATTATATATATTAAAAATGATGAGGAGAAACTTGCAGATCAAATGTTAGAGATCAGATAAACTCTGAGATAAAAATATGGTTGCACAAACGAGAGAAATATGTTGCACCTTGTGGTTTTCCCTACAGAGGTGAAAATAATAAATATTGCAATGGGTTTTGCTGAAACCGTCCAAACCCAAAAAAAAATTCAAACTCTACTCTTTGGTAGCAAGCCATCCAAAGAGGGTTAGAAAAAAAAACTTTAAAAAATCTCATAGAAATCCCGCAATCACAAATGTTAACAAAACATGGATAAGATTATGTAAAGGCATTCAAGCTTCTTTTCAAACTCTAATAAATATAAGATCTTCAAAACCAAGGATTAGATAAAGAATCTCCAAACAAGGAGTGCTCCATGAATGGTAACCTCTGACACCTTTCTGCTCAAAACAAGGATTAGTAACCTGCTCTAATACCATGTAAGAAATAATAATGGGAGAGAAAAGGAACATAAACAATCCAAGAGAGGTACGTAAGGGAGAAATGTTACCATGAGAAAACAAAATCCAAGAGAATTCATCAAAAGAGCCAAAGGCAAAGAAGACAAGATATTTTATAAGGGGAAAAGAAAAGAAAAACCCCTTTGTGATATTATGAATGAGGCCATAGCCTAAAGGGAGAAAAGAGAGAGAGGAAGGAAGAAAGATACACACTATAATAACTTCATCATGGATCATTCTTCATCCTCCCATTTTGAGAAATGAGAGAGGGGCATCTCTTAAATATAGATGAGAGAGAGGAGTTGGAATGTAACTCCCAAGTCTATGAATGCGACAATTCATAAGTGTGTGTGACATGTGTCGAAGTCCTCTTAAGGAGGAATAAACTACTTTCCTTATTAAGGAATTACATAAAATGAGTTGTCCTCCCACTAGAGGACAAAATACATGTAGGGATTCCATAGGAATTTCCTATTTAAAATACAAGTAAAGATTAGATATTCTAACACCTAATATAGCTATATGTCAAGGAAATGACTTACATATGAATATTATGACAAAATCATGAATTCAAAATCAAGCATCTTGAACTTTGTGATAAAACATAAAAAGTTGTTTAAGAGAATATTGATATCCACAAGAAGAGAATTGATGATTAAAACAACTAAATGAGATAAACTAGACTAAATTGCAAGATGCATCCACACTGTGGTTTGCAATGAATGAGTTCTAGCAGAAAGGACCACCAATTGAGTGAGTTGTCTTGATATTACATGATAGAAGATGACAATTATTTTGGAAAGATGACAGAAGAGAAGTAAAAATAACCAATTTCATGTACTAGAGATAAAGGAGTTAGCTATAAGCCTTTTATAACTTGAAAGGGTATTCTTATTACCTAACTTCCATTTTGTGAGTTTCACTCAGGAATTTTTCCCTACCCAACATGTCTGATGTAGAGACATCTCGGAAAAATAGAAATCAACATCAACTAAAACTATTTCCAAGTTTTGTTCCTTTTTTTCGTATTTTTTTATGTTTTCTTGGCATTCATGGAAATCCCTCTTTATAAGGGAGTTAGTTGGGTAGTGAAACTTGGGAAGTTTGAAGTTATCATTATATTCCACAGGCAGTTTTCAAAAATAACATTTTCAAAATTCATAAGGGCTTTAGTAAAATGTTTTTGAAAGGATAGTCTTGGAGGTACTATGTGGGATATGGAAAAAGAATCAAATTCACATTTTATGAAGTTACGGAGGTTTTAATTTCAAAAGTTTATTAGAAATTTTTTTACAACTTGTAGAAAGTTTTAATATTTCCAAAATTTTTAATGCTAGAGATAAATCCTTCTGTAGGGAATCTTGGTATGTCATTCCATACATTCTTCCTATTTTTCATGCAAATTAGACAACTTTCAAGTTTTCTCATGTCAGCACCTGATTTTGTCACTTGACATAATCGTACAATTGCTATATTCTCAAAATTGTTGGTACAATATTGTAAGGTATTATTCTTTGTATTTTATGGCATCAAGAAAGAATACAAAGAAGATCATAGCCAAGAAAATATATTAAATATTGTTTTAAATAACATTAACTAGTGGTTAAGCAACTAAAATCCATTTTCTTTAAAACAAAATTTAAAAAGAAAATTAAGTGTTTATGTCATAAAGCGATGAGAATATAAGAGAAAAAAAGGAAGGAATTCCATTTTGAGTAATTTAGTGAATAAAAAAAATTAATTGTCAAATGAATAAAAGCACTCGAGTGCCTAAGTTGGTATGCTTTGGAACTATTATTAGTTGTTAGTTTTTCTAGTGTTGAGATAAGAAAATACCACAATATGGGAATGAATGTAATCCCTAAAAAAATGTCATGACTAATGGTGAAGATTAAAAGACAAACAATATGAGGAGATATTATATATTTTGGTAATGGGGAAGATTAAAAGATAGAAAGAATGTGATAAAAATTTGGATATCAATGAAAAATATGTAAGGCAATAGTGGTGGATAGAGGAAGAAAAGAAGAGAGAATGTGGGTTGCACAACAGAGGAATGGGAATACAAAGGTTGGGGTGAGAAGAAGAGTTGTGGTTACACATCAAGAGTGTCAACATAGGGTATCGTGGTGGTTGTAGTCAAACAAACAAGAATATGTGTGCAAGAGAGGAAGGAGAAGAATGTTTATGGTCATTGTCTTTGTTTTGTTGAATGACGGGCCAAGATTTTAAATTTTAACTTTTGCAAATTTAGTTTGTTAAAAGGTGTGAATTTGATTTTGTTAATTTAAAAAGTAGATTCTCTGTTAAAGTTATGATTGTTGAAGGTTGAGAATTGTCTTCTTACATCATCTTCTTGAGGTTTCCTTGTCTTTTATTTTTTATTTTTAGCCCTTTATTTCTATGATTATTATTTTTACATCTTTTTATATCTCTTTTATCTTTTCTTTTAACTATCAATTTATATTTTTATTTTATATTTTATTATATTTCTTAAGTTTTCTTTATTTCTATTTGTTTTTCAATAATTTTCTGTTTTTATTGCTATTGTTCTTGTTTCTATTATATTATTTTATAATTTTTATGTTTTTTAGTTTATTTTCTTTCCTTTTCCTCTTAATTTATTTACTTCCAGTTGAGTTTTTATTTTTTATTTTTTGAAGTTATTTTTACTCTTTGTTATTATGTTTCTTGTTTCTTCTTTATGTTTCCTTTATTTTCCTTGTTTGATATTTTTTTCTTCCTTTTACTCACTTGATCTTCTTTCTCACCCTCTTCTTGTATGTTTATCCCACACAGCTTTTTCTTCGCACCTACCTTTCTTTTCTCTCAATTTTTTATTCTTTATACAATTATTTTGCATTCGATACTGCCATATATTATAACCTGAAAGAGTGCATCAAATTTTAAAATTAAAAAAAAACAAATTATACATATAAGTAGTCTAGCCTCGAAAGAGTATTAACTCTCTACATTCATATTCATATACGACATTTTGTCACGTAAGGAAAATGACGAAGTGCTCGATGCACAAGGAATGGGCCTCTCACAATGAACTCTTCGTTCTCAATGGGCACATACAAATGCCTTCACCAATTTTGTTTGCCATCTAAGACCTTGCGTAATAGATACTAAAATAAATCGTTAGGGCTAATAAAAAATCATCATGATGTAAGGCAGATATTTAGATGGCCAAGTTCTTTCAGCCTCTATCCACCTTGCTTTTCCTATGCTATGTGAAGTGGAAATGAAATTGTAAAAGCTACAACCTTGTGTCTGTTGGATGTAAATCAGAGGTTGTGATTGTATTACTTCATTGAAACTAATCAAGCAAAGATAGTTGCTATCAAACAGTTCACTAAATTGTATATCTCTATACATTTGTATTTCAGACAGTGAGTCCTAAGGGTGGATTTAACCTTCTTTAGGTAGTGTGCTTGGGCGGTGAGCCTACTATTACTCTTGACTCTTAATAGGGTCTATCCTATAATAAGGAATATGTACTGTAATGCATCAATAAGCTCCGAATAGGGATAAATCTTTTAACAGAGATACTATACTCTCAGTACATTATTTGTGGGTGCTAATTAATACATAGTCTAGAATTTTGGGCTCCAATTTCCTTGAAAACTCCACAAAACATAGTCATTAATAAAATTACGGTAAAATATAATGAGAGACCCAAAATTAGGGGTATATTACAATATATCTAAGGATCTGATTATGTGTGTATAATTGCATACCTATCTTCAAACACACCACTTCAATAAGATATTAGCTCAAAGAGTTAGTATTCAAAATTTAAATCAAATACACAAAGAAAACTCATTAGAAATCATCATATTGTGTCCTAGTCATGACGATTCAATATATTGTTTAATTTCTCTCATAGTGCATGTTAATATAATTGAATTGAAAATCATGAAATGTAAGATTCAATAATGAAATGCACCTAATTATGCAAATATGATGGGATTGACATGAAAAATGATGAATTTGATATGAAAATGAATCCTAATTGGTGAAAAAATAGATGAATTATGCTATGAAAGCTGATCTAAATGTTGTGATAATGATCTACATGGTGGAATTATCATATGAGAATGATCTAGCTAAGGAAATTAACCTATTCATATGAAGCTATGCTCTTAAAATGTAATTCAAAACTCAATTTTTCATAAACTCCTTACAAATTATATAGATATTAAACAACTTGATGAAGGTTGCTTCTATAGATTTTACTTGGAGGGAAAGTGTTTTTAATTTGAATTGATTGGCTAAGATGAATCATTAATGGATGGTTCAGATGTAAACCTTTAGTGGTCCATGTGATTTAATATCATTGGTTTAAGGCAAGTTGTTTGTCCTTTAGTGAGTTGAGTGGATATTAAGACATTTAATCAATTCATTTAATTTATATCTCTAGCCAAGTGATTTTTGAGCTTTGATTTAATTAATAGGCTAGAGTAATTAATTAATGAATTAATATTTATTGCTTATGATCATTGATGTTTGATGAACTATGTAATTAAAAATTGATATAATTCAATTACACATTTATGTTTAGGATTGACTTGATTTAATTGCCTCGATTAGGGTTTTGATCACTTAATTATGATTTAGGTTAATTGATTAGGGCTAGAACAATTTTTGGTGATTACACCCATAATATTGAGGGATCATATTAAGTTCTACAATATCTTAACTTATGTTTTATTTTTAATACCTAGTTCTAGGTGAGACCATTTATATTTTTTACAAGACTTCTCACATGTGTAGATGTTTTTTTTTTTTTTTTATCTACACTATTTACCACTTCTTACACATACCACTTTCCTCTCAACCCTCTCGGAGACATGAGAGATGAGATCAAGTGAAAGTTCATTTATTCTCATCCTCCTCAAAGATTTGGGGTCCCTTATTAATCACCCAGGGGTTTAAAATTTTATTTTCCTTTAGCAACATGGAAATATTTTGAAGTGTCTTCTTAGCATATTCATTACTAATTTTGGTAGTGTACAAGAAACCTTAAGTGACCTATGAAGGAGCCCATTGGTCCAACTCATTAATTTAATGGTTTTTTTTTTCCATTAAAATAACTTTATTGAGGGTCCATTCCTTTTGCAAAAATTTCATTAGTTTAATGTTTTGGAGAAACATATTTATACCAAAAAGATTCTATCTTTTTATAGTGTTTTAGCTTTTTGACAATCCACTACAATTTGTCTAGTTTTATAACATCTCATATATCAAAAAAAATATCCATTATGGTCAAAGTTTGTGCCCATCCTTGAACATTTGTGATCAACTTATTTTTAGTAATAAATCCTTGGAATTATCAAATCCTACTGGTATCCAAGTAAAGGTTATGTTAATAAAATTTATTAATGTTTTGATCATAGTCACAAAGTTGTCAATAGAGTTCCAAACATATGCAAACCATGATTCAAACCAATAATGAAGCATACAATTTGAAAGCTATACCCAAATTGGCATGAGAGAAAAATATTTGATATAAATAATACAATGAGGATGTCAAGACTTCAGCATTAATGAATTATACTCCCATGGCCACAAATAACTTAAAATGGTGCTTCTATCATTCTAGTTATCAAAAACCACAATAAGAAATATTTTTTTCATATGAATATGTTTCTAATTTGTCTTTCATGAGAGGCTTCTAGGAATTTGTTATCCATTTATGTGAATTTGGATCTTTGGCCCATAAATAGTCAGGCTTCAATCAAATATTTCTTTAATTTTTCATTAATAATAAATTAAATGGGTCTGCCCAAGCTATGATACATATTTTAGGTTTCATTGTCTTTGTGGTAATTTGTCTTCAGAACGTATTTGGGGAAAAATAAACAATATATTTTGAAACTTGTTGGAATGAAGCCCTATGCAAAAGTCTCATACCTAACCAATATGTTTTTAACCTTTAAAGCCACACCCAAGGAAAGGATAAAGGTAGTAACCATAATATTTTGCTATGTAACACCTAGTTCGCTCACCCCTTCAACTAGCACACAAGAGAAGTTGGAATTGACCTAAACGAATGCACCAATGAAAAATTCTTCATAAGTGGTCATAGTGTTTGATATAACAACATCCAAGACCATAATGGAGGAATATGAAGCCCTACTATTTAAGGAATTCAAAAGATTCACAATTCAAAATCTTAACAAAAATTAGTACATATTTTGTACATGTATTACTCTTTAAAAAATTAATTTATTAATTATTATCAAGAAAAAATATATTAATTATATTTAATATTTTTTATAAAATACTTACTTCATTAAGTATTTTTAATTCGTAAAATTACTCATGTTTAAATATCACAATCCCATAAAATAACAATATATTTTTGTGAAGTAGAATAAAGTCTTTTATGTCAAATAACCTAAGTTAAATATGTAAATAACTTATAACATATAAAATTAAACATATCATAAAAACTAAATAAAACTCTATTAAAATAAGAGCAGGATGAGCGGGAAGAGGAGTGGATGAGGGTTTTCAAATTCTAAGCACGTTGGAGGTGAAGATGTAGATGAGGAAGATGATCCTAATGGTCATGGAATGGTTTTGGTCAATTCCCTACCTATTTTACCACTCTCTATGGTTCTAGATTGGGTTTTGGTGGATGGGGCTAAGTTTTTCTTTCTGCTATATTCGTTCATCTTCTGGCTTGCACTGAGAATTCTTTCCATTGCCTATATGCTTGGTTGGCTATCAATAAGCTTTTCCCTAGCCGTGTGCTTATGGGGCCTCCTTCTCCCTAGCTGCGTGCTCATTTAGGGGGTTTTTTGTGGTCCTATTTGGGGTAACCTTTCCTTGGTTGGGATTGGTTATTTGCCAGTTTTGTTCTTTTGGTTGCGGTTTCTGCTTACGGCTTCATGGGAGTGGCTGTGGTTTCCAACGTTGTGCACCTTGTGGGGTTGTTCCTCTGGGGTCAGGCTTGGTATGACCCCTATTCAGGTGGCCTTATGGTATCTTTTGTGGATTCCCACTCTTTCTGGAGTTGTATTGGGATTTTTGTTTTTGTGGTGATCCTGGCCTAATAGAAGATATATTGGTTTCTTCCCTGCCACTTTTTGGTGTTCTTCATTGGACCTGTATGGGGATGTCTTGGATCCTAGAGGTTTTGGCATGGTGGGTATTTGGGAAAAGATCCATTCCTTTGGGTGGGTCTCTGTTGGATAGTTTTGACAGACCCTGTTCCTCTTCCCTAGTCTGGTTGGCCTCCATCTTGGATGAGACTCCATATGGCTTTATGTGGTTGTCTATGTTGGTAGGGGGGATCCTTTTCCTAGGTGCTAGTGTGACTCATTATCTATGGGTCCTTGGATGCAAAATGAGATTTTTTTTTATTCTAAGGGTTTGGTTATGGTGTCCTTCTTTGGTGTGGGCTCTGAGATGGTATGGGAAAGTTCCCTCATATTTTCTAGTTTTTTCTATTATCGATGGGATGGTTCTGTTGGATGGAGGCAAGGGATTTTTGATTCCCCTATCTGAGTCTTTCAGTCTTGTGATGGGTTTGAAGCTTGGAGTTATTTTTTCTATCACTTTTGAAGAATGGCTCACCATTCCTCAAAATTTGTATGTTTTTGTTTGGGATGTTTGTGGTATCTCCCTTTGCACTAATGCCATTGTGTGGCCTTTGGCTTCGGTGAACTCTCAACTTTCTCAGGAAGTGAATGGGGTGTATGGTATCCTCAGCCTTGCCTCTTTTTTCTATTGGTGGGGATATTTTGGTGGAAGCAAAGTTGTGGGGGTAGCGAGAGGTATCTGATGGCTTGGGCATTTATCCCTGATCTGGTGAAGGAGGTTTGGTTTCCTTCTTATGTGACCTTCTTGTTATAGGCTAGGACCATACATGACATTGTCACAGTCTTTGTTGATGTTGAGAGTAGTCAGGCACTTATTTCTTCTTTTCACTTTGGAGTTGGAGGTTTTGATAGTTGCTATGATGGTATTTAGCTTCAACTTTTCTTTTTTCTTTAGTAGATTGTCCATTTTTTTTGGTGTGTACAGAGTGTTGGTCTTACTCTGTGCCCAGACTTCTGCTGATAGTTTTCAAGGGTGCATTCTAGTCTATCATTTTTGGTTAAGGTATGCAATCGATGTTGGGATTGGTTTGTTTTCTTCAAGGGATATTGGATCCTTTCTACTCCTCTTCTTCTTCTCTATTTCAGTTTTTATGGAGGTGGACATGTCTTTTATGGAGGTGGAGATATGCATCGCGACGAAGGAGATTTGGTTTAGTTTTTTGGTTCAACATTCCTATGATTATTTGGGTGTGGAAAGGACATTTGGTGCCCTTCCCTTTTGGGTGGTCTATTCCTATCCCACTAATATAGAGGTGTGCTCCTTTCAGATTGAGGTGAAAAGGATTTTTGTGGGGTGGGGGTGGACTCCAAGTAGGGAAGATTATCTGTTATTAACTCTTTGTGTTCCCCACTTTGTGCGATGCTGACATTGTGCTGTTGTGGCTTCTTTTACCACCTGCTATGTTGATGTCTTTTATGACCTATGGTTCTTTCCTCACATCCTTTTGACTCTGATGTTGTTTGGGTCAGCCACCATTCCTGGCTGCTCTAGATATAATTAATTTGTTGTTAATGTGTATCTAGTGTGTTTATTTTGTACCACGGACCTGCACCCTCTTCCTGCTACTTTTTAAAAAACTTATAACATATAAAATTACCATACAAAATGATTTATATAAGAAAACTATACTATGAATACAAAACATATGTACCTTACAATATAAAAAATTCAATAATACTCAATCAATGTGTTCTATGAACCTTTAAAAAAACATTTTTCCTTATATATATATATATATATATATATATATATATATATATATATATATATATATATATATAA
>MU227558.1:650158-691351 GCA_018584345.1 Thuja plicata | reverse complement strand
TTGAACAGAGAATCTTATATATATTAAAATCTTACCACTATCCAATTTTTGTGTATTTAAATTTTTCTAGATATTATGTTGCTTTTGCTCGACTGTCTTATATACAAGTTCATGAGGAAAGAAAGTAACTATGAGTTTGATAGGATTATTTTACTCTATCTTCTATTATTTTAATTTTGTTCAAAATCTTAACAATTAATTTCCCAAAAATGCTAGAAATTAGCTATAGGTCTAGAGAAGTGCTTTCATCATGTTTGTACATTTGTCTTTATCTCACCTTATAGTTTAATTAGTAGATTGTTCACACTTCATTTTAATGTATTTATTTTTTTCTTTCAGTGTCCATTTTATGTGTTTGATTAGAGTATTGATATCTGATTTGAAAATTTGTCTATTAAGTCACTTTCATTAAATGTTGTATTAGGGTATTCATTTAAAGACTTCTACCACAAATATCTTAGTGAATTTTTTTAAAGTGATATTCTTGTTGTTAATATCAAGTGTTCTATAATTTTTCCTCAACACAACTTTAAAATTTTAAGGCTCATAGAAATATTTTCATCGACATTCATGTTTCCTATTTTCATAGTACTCTTAAACATTGTGAAATATAAACTAAGAGTCTTTAGAATTGAGTTTTCACCAGAAGAATTCATATTAAACTCACTATCAAATTTATTCATTACATTGGTTTAGAAAATAGGGAAATTTTAATTTAATGTGTTTCTTTTGGGTCTATGGATTATAGTTTTCTTTTACCTAACTTTAAAACTTTTGAGGTATATTTTCACTATTTCTCCATGTCTTCCCTCCTTCAATTTTATTCTTACCTGAAATTATCACCCCTTACCCTATAGTCCTTGTCCAAGTTCCTTCCAAAGTGTCAAATTTTATCTTTCCATAACCTCATGTCACCATTTCTTTCTTTGTTTCTCTAGAAGTTTTTCTTCCTTGTGTAGTTCAAAATTTAAGAAATTTCAAGCTCTCACACACTTTCATCTTCATTCCTCAAGTAAACAATGAACTTGGTAATCACTTATTTGTATAGCTATGGATATTGTGAGAATAATAGGTTTACCAAAAAGAAAGGAAATATGTGCATGATGAAAGACTGGCAAAAAAAGAATTAATTAAGAAGAACAATTGGAACCCTTTTTTTCTAATAAAGTGTACACAATTACAGTTTCCATTCTTTCACTTCTCCCATGCAAATCTCTCTCTCTCTCTCTCTCTCTCTCTCTCTCTCTCTCTCTCTCTCTCTCTCTCTCTCTCTCTCTCTCTCTCTCTCTCTCTCTCTCTCTCTCTCTCTCTCTCTAGTTTTTTATCTGTTTTCCTCCTTACAAATATCATGTCTCCTTCGATTTTGATGTGTTTTATCTTTATTTGGGACTCTCTATTGGTAACATTTAATATGAATTTTTTTTCTTGATTAGTTAATATTTTATTTTCCATGTTATTATTATTTCATAAGGCTTTCAAGAATATTGCTAGGACCTAAGTAAACTTAAAATGTTAATAGGACTTGTTAGTGAACTCGCTACATCAAACACCTTATTCACACAAACAACTATGTTATACCATTTTATTAATTGTTATAATTTTATATGACTCTTGTACATTTTTGAACTAACCTTTTTTTGTTGGGATCCAATGAGTCCTTAATTGTTTTTTTTTTGGAATTATTTTATGCTTTGTACGATGAATGTTATTTGTGATGTATTTTATTAACAAATGTTTTCCATTGTTTCTAGAATTAAAGTTTCTACCTTTAGTATATGCTTTGATTAAGTGAAACTAAGAGATGACCTCAAACCCTTTTACATAATATTATTCAAGGTGGCACAAAGGGATCTCTCAAGAAGTGAGAAAACAAAGAAACCAAAAAACTAGATGCTAATAGAAAGCTAGATAATCAATCGATAGGACAGAAACCTATGTTAATAATAGTAACTAAACATGAAGGAAGAGAAAAGAGACTCAAGCTTAAGACTCATTATTTTAGAGAAAAAGAAAGATAAACTAGGGCTAATGAACTCATCGAAACAATGTTAAGCAAAAGCATACTTTTTAACTAATACTTCTATCACAGAGTTGAAACATCATCAAGACCTATACTGGAACCCACCTCTAGACAATTAGAGACTAGCAGAGGAACCCTCTTCCACCACTGACCTAATCAAGGAAAAAAATCATATCCACCTCAATATAAGACACAAGAAGAAATATCAGCAACTTACCAAGAGCCAAGCTAGAATCCAACTCTAGTACACAAAATCACATCTGGGAAAATTCACCTAAGGGTGACCTCTTCAATGAAACACCACTCAAACACCTTAATTAAACTAAGAAACTAAACTTTAACCACTCTCATAGTTAAAATCACCATCATTATAAGAGAGGTAGGAGGATAAGCTATGGTAAGAGAAGAGAAATAAATTTTTGTTGAACCAGTAACATCATAAATTAAAAATCATGTACATGATAAAACATTAGAGAGAATTAGAAAAATAGTACAATCATAGAAAACTAAAATTCCCTGCATTCTTCTCAACCTCAATAAGAGAATCATGTAAAATAATATAATAGAGAGAGGAAGGGACTAGTGAAACATAAATCAGAACTATTTGTTCTTTTTCTTGCTCATCCTTTGTATACCTACGACTCAAGTATATTCCTCTACAAACCCATGCACTGATTCAACAAGGAGAAGAAGTAGCATTCAACAAGATCCTAAAACCTTATGCACTTTGACCTCCACAAACTTAGGTGGGCACTACCTATCTTCTGCCCTTAATATTTCATTACTTCACAAGCAGGCAAAAATTATGGATGTATTATAAAAACATGTAAATGGTATCAGATTTTATAAATTTCAATGAGAACCAACAAATCTAACATATCATACCAATGCCCTATCCAGTGGGTATGGAGTCACTCTAAATGAAAAGACTCTTAATAACAACATATATCAATGTTAAAACTTGCAAATGATCACTGAACTTGACTATGCCTTACATACTCAATTCACACTTCAAAGAAGAAGATGTAATTATCCAATTCACTTCAATTCTTTACTCACTAAAATTTCTTTAAGGATATTTAATTCTCTCTGAAAGAAACCCAAAACCAATTAGATCCTCTACCTTATAGAGTGATGGCTTAAAATGCCCTTAACACCTAACCCCAATTAATACAAGAAACAAAGACATTATAATTCAAACAAAGTTCACAAACTAAAGGAGGTTACATACATATCTTATTACCAAAGGACCATTGATAGTCTTGATTTAACATGCAGAGCTTACAAGCCTTCTTGTGGCATAAAATTCCCATCCTTCCAAATAAACTAAAAAACCCCAGATATGCCAAAATGATCCCACGAGTTTCAACCGCCTTAGGGAAAAAGGAAACCTTAAAACACAACCACCACAACTCAGGAAATAAGACAACATTAATGTAGAAATAGTCATCGAAGAAACAATGGTTATAATATCTATAAATCAGATTGAAAACCCTAATTTTCCACCCATAAACATTTATGAAGCTCAAAATATCAGAAAATATGTCACTTAGGCATAGGTGGAATATAATCCATCATCAACGACCCACATTGAAACTCTATCCAACATTAAAATAAGTCCTACTTTTTCTTTCCAGATCCCTGAATGTTAAGAACTAACCACTAAGAATCATGAGATTAGGAGATAAATACTAGGTCTTGGGCCCACGAAGAAAATTAACATGCCTTCACTAGATCTCAGAATGAATAAAGCATATTGTCTTTCCTTTCAAGATTAAGAGATAGGCTTTCCGTTCAAAATATCCAGACCAAATGGAAAATTTGATCTTGATCGAGAGATTAGGAGACATGCCAAAAAGCACATGGAAAAATAAGACTTAAGTCACATAAAATGGTAACTTGAAAATATAATTTGCAGTAAGGGCTAGAAAACCTTGAAAAGGGGCTTGAGGGCTGTAGACACTTAAATTTGTCCATTCCCTCTTAATATTATTTTTTATTAATATTTTTTCTTAACATTATAGTTGATTTTGATTAATTAACTATAGTGTTATATTCCTCTATATATTTAATTAAATTTATTTTAATTAAATAAATTCAATTTCCCCTTTGTATTAAAATTTTATTTAAATACTATAATATATTAAATTTAGTTTAATATATTATCCTTCCATTTCTTTTCTTTTTTTTAAACAAAAGTGGACATGCCAATGAAATTTTTTATTAATAATACCTGATTCAAAGAATCATCTGGGAAAGAATCAGTGAAGAAAACCCAGAATCATAGTCCATTACTATAATAATAATAGGAAATAGAAGCTATTTGAATCTACCAATTTACAAATCTAAACTTGATATCCATTGGGATATATGTCAACATCAGAGATAATTGACATTTATGCAAATTTCCATTGAGACTGATATCAACAAGTTCCCAAAAAACCTCATTTAACCAAAAAATTTGGATCCTAATTGATAGTAGCATGTTTCAAAAAACATGTAAACAAAATTGACTCCCAAAAAATTCACCCACATGCTTTTACCTTAATTCATCTATATCTGCTAAATCTGTATTCATCTGCACAATATTTTGCATCTTAAACTCCCAGGAATTTTCCCATCCAAGGTAAGGAGTGATTGGAATGTCATAGATCCATCCATCCCTATCTTATGCTAATGATTCAAGTAACACTCCTTACAGCCAAAATCCCTCTTTTGAAGAAGGACCCACAAATGGCAATTGATTTAAATCTGAAACATTACTGGGCATCTACATCTTTATTTTATTTTTTTCTTGATTGACCGTCTGAATGAGTGTTTTCAAAGAAATATTGGGAGAACCCAGTATGTCTAACAGTGCATAAACCATTTGCTTGATGTTTGTTGCTAACTCCTTCCCCAAATCCCTATCTATAGCCTGTAAAATAGTTTTAACATGTCTATAAATCTATTTTTCCAACCCCTTTTTAATGTTCTTGTAAACCATCAAACATTCATGCTTGACCATTAGTTGCTTACGGGTAAACAATCCACCTACCAACACACATCCAGACCACATATTGTACTTTTGAATGGAAAGATCAAGTCAATTACCATTGAGAAATTATGGCTAGACCACTTTATTTTCAATGAGAACCAGTAAATCCACTGATTAGAGTAGGTCCATCTAGTTGGATAAAAATACTGACAATAATTGAGAAGGAAATGTGACTTTCTTTGAACATTTGATAAGGATGTGCTCACCTATTACATGATAAATGGCTCTTTGAATGACTAGTGAATGACAAATAAAAATAACATCTAATTGGAGATCATCACCCCTAGTTGGCAGATGCTCCTCTATTTCACCCGACAATAGGAAAATTTAGTATTTTCATGGTAAGATTTCCTCATGAATTAACCCACAAGAATCACACATTTTGTACACATCTAAAGCCATTGCCATGAATCAAAACCTTCTTTGCAATACACATCTAGCAACCCAGAAAAATTGCTCTATTACTATTGATAGATGAGACTTATGTCATTTATTGTGTATTGAGATAAATAATGACAGTGTACTAATGTGAACTCATACGTTTTTAATGCACAGAAACTATCTTTTCCAAGTTTGTGGGATTTTTTACACACTTAATCACATACTTTCCCACATGCCATCTTTTACTCACACATACAGCGACCATTGTGCTTACTCCGCGTGGCATGAGGTCGCATGGGTTTCATTAAGATTATGTGCTATATTAACTAACTCTAGCGCCATGTGATACTGCCCCTTTGCATTTCCTATTCTCGTATCATTATGTAGTTTGGGAGTAATGATGTGGATTTGAATCGACATGTGGGTTGCTATAAATTAACCTTGCCCAAACTAGGTACACCGCCACTCTTAGCCAATATCATAGAGATTTGGTATGTATGTCTTTGACAAGACATGTTTAGTGTAGAGTGAACATATTGCTAAGGCTCGAATATTATAAACCCCAGAAAACCCATGTTTGATATCAATCTAGTAATTTATTTCTCCTATGTTCGACTGGATGTCACTTTCAATGACTCTCTTAATTACACAATTATTCATAATGAATTCCCATGGATTAGTTTCCTATTGATTCACTCTTTGCAACCCAAATTTTCTAAATAATCCACCAATTCATTCCCCTCTCGCAATGTGTGGGAGATGCACGTCAATTTGAATGTGTCAAGAAGCTTCCAAATTATTTGTAAGATATATGCTAATTGTAGGATTTTGCAAACATGCAAATCCACAGACCCCGAATACACTTGCATGCAAGAACCTGATACAAAGAAGAAGCAAAAAATGAAAAAGCTGAAGAACTCAGAAGTTGCTCAAAAATGAGAGCGAAATTATAATCTGAATTAATGAGAAGAGATTACAAAGTTCGACCTTATAAAGGTGAACAAACCCTAAAACCTAAAAGCTAGGATGCGCAATATAATTAATATAAAGTATTAATTATATGCACCTAAGTGAAAGCATAAGCCGAAAAAGAGTAAATTGATTACTCTAACAAGAAGCTTCCAAATTATTTGTAAGATATATGCTAATTTCCAGTTATTTGATTCATATTTGATGCATGCATTAATTATAATCATAGAATCACCTTCTACATGGATATTTTGGAAGCCACATTTTATAGCTAAGACTAAACCATCAAATAAGGCGTATGCTTCTGTAATATTATTTGTTACTAGAGGCAGAGAAGATGTTTTAAAAGCCAAAACTTCTCCATGGTGATCCCTTATGCAGACACCAATCCATGATTGACACAGATTACCTCTCGAAGATCTATCAAAGTTGAGTTTTACAAGCCCAGTTTGAGGGGGAATCCAAGGTTCATCTTCCCTACATTGTTTTTGGTTATTTTTACCTTGATTGCCCTAGCCAATTGGGACATGATTGTGTTTCCACTCCCAGAGATTAGAATTATCCAATGTAGATAGAAACGGATTGATGACATTTATTTTTCCATTAGTATACTCAGAGAAAAACACAGACATAAAGCATTACCGACAGATAGCAAGCATCACTGGTGAACCATAAGCAGTACCGGTGAATTGCAAGCATACCTGACAGGACAAAGAATTTTGAGAAAAATGCTAAGTATAAATGTGACAAGCATCACCGGTGACCGCAAGCATCACCAAAAAACACAAGCATTACCGACGACACAATTTCCATAACAACCCGACAGGAACAGACAAGCATACCCGATGACATGTTTAGAGAAAGAAACACCGACAACCAAGAATACCGACCGTCAGAATTGATTGTTAGAAAAGCCACAAATTATGGATCTGATTTATACATGGTGGATAAAGCAAAGTTATTCTATTTTGTAGAATTGTTTTTTTTTTTTTTATGGTCATGCAAGCTTTATGTAAATTATTTAAAGCATCCTAATGGATCTAAAGCATATCTAATTGTAGATCAAGATCAAGTTGTATATCTTCAATCTAGAGTTAACCCGTGAATGCATGAATCAAGAATTGAACCTAAGCTAGAATAAATAGATGTTCATACTCAATTGTGAGAACATGAATTCTTTGTAATTGATAGCCATGAAGAGCATCTAAGGAGAAAAAGGAAGAATTTATGCAAAAGATCAGAAACAAAATACATCAGTTATCAAGAACACACAGAGGCTACCGACGAGTAGATAAAGGTAATACTCAATCATGGAAGGATGAATAACAGTATTTTTAGAGCTTTAAAGGATCTTTTATCAGCAATTGAAGATTGCATTCATCATCAGATCAAAAAATTATATAGTTGCATTCTAACAAGTGCATCACATCTAAAATCCTTTTGTAGAAGGTGGACTTAACCGTCCTTTATAAATCTCTTAACAGAGTGCACACTTAACAGTGTTTTTAAAAGCTTCAAACGAAGTAGATCTTAACAGGTCTCTACTGTAATACTCCTAACAGGGTAGGTCATCAAAAGTGACCAAAATTGTAAGCCTTAATCGGCTCTTCTTATCTATAGACAGTGAAGTTTGTGGGTAACAATCCCCACCGCAGTTTTTACTTCCTTAACAGGAGTTTTCTGCGATATCATATCTTGTGTCATGTTTTATCTAATTTCATGAATGTTTCTATTATTGCTACATATCAAAAGAATGTATGATATGATTTCATATGCATAAAGAAAGATGAACAGATAGATGAGTTAAAATGCAAACTGATGACTAAGGGTTAATGGGCTAACCAAGAAAAGTTTTAGAGGTACTGATTCACCCCTCCCCTCTTAGTATAAATTATCTCAATATAATTCCAACGATTGGTATTAAAGCTAAGTCTCTCTCTTGAAAATCTTAAAGACTTGAGAGAAAAGATCAGAGCAATGGATAAGTTCATACTGGACATGACTATTGAGAATGAGCAGTTATAGATGCAAATAAACTTTGAGTAGTATAAGGAGGCGAAGATAAAGCTAAGAAAACTTCTTGATGAAAGACATATTATGGCAACCAGGCTGAATGAGAAAGACTAAAAAGAAATGGAAATACAAGAGTACTTTGAAGCAGCAGAATCACCATTGAGAAAAGCTTTAAATATATCAGTTGAAGAAATTACAAGTATACAGGAGATCAATCTACATTTGACAGATCAAATCAAGATGCTACAAATTGGTCAAGAGACTCAAATGGTAAAAATGATTGATGTTATGAATGATGCAAGAAAAGCTGAAAATGAAAGAACACTAGCCATTGATGACAGGAGGAAAATTACATAGAAGCTACAAGATAAAGAATCATAGATTCAAAGACTCACTGAGCATCACCATGAGGTCACCAACTAGAATATTCTTATGAGTCAAGAAGCAAACAAATTAAATACATAACTCATAAAAATAATACAAACCATTGGTGAACTAAGGGAAGAAAGTGAAAAATTAAAGTATGAAATCAGAGTTTAGAATCAACACAATGAATTGATCAAAAAGGTCGAAGATAGCAACAAATGGATGAATGATTTTCTTGATGGACAAAGAAGATTCAACAACTATACAGGATTAGGATACAATGAGAATGAAGAATCGTGTAATCAAACTCATAAGAGGAATGCTTTCACAACCCCAAGATCCAAGAAGTTGTCATGCAATCACTATGGAAAACTAGGCCACACCTTAAACATCTGCAGAAGCAAAATGAAAGGTATTTCTCAAGCACATTCTACTTTTATTGGTAATTTTTATAAATGTCAAAAGAAAGGACACAAGGCACATGAGTACAGATCCAAAGTGATAAATCCAAAGAGAAAAGCCTACATGGACAAATATTATCCTACATGCAAGATGAATGGGCATACACACAAGGAATGCTAGAAAAAGAACAACAAGGCATGGACTCAGAAAGAAACTGATAAAAGCTACAAACCAACCAGAGAGGGTAACTCATATGTTTGGGACTATAACACATGGGTAAATTGCATAGCATGTGGAAGGTATGGTCATATTGCTACCAACTGTATGAGAAAGTGGACTAGAAGGTCAAGAGGATGGTCCAATCTAGGTATGGCATGTTTACATTGTCATAAAGTTGGACATGTGATAAAAGATTGCAAAGACAGATTGACAGACATAAATACTCATCCCAATGAAAATACCATTGATGACATCAAAAGAATGAGAAATAAGATGTGGGTAAAAGCCACAAACACTGAAGGTGCTGGTACAAGCAATGCAAATAATGACACCCCATCCACTAGATCTTGTGACATCACTACATCTAACTAGATTGCACAAGTATGGAACTGCATTATCATAAGTTTTATTATGCATCAGTTCCATTAAACATAGTTCATATTATTATATAGGCATGAATAAAGATGAAATATATTGTTACTTGATAATCTACTATAAAGCAACCATCAGTTATTGGGCACAATCTGCATCGGTGACCACACACAGAAAAGACATGCAATACTTACTAGAATGTATCGGTCATTACACAAGTTGTGTGTAACCTGACGAGTATCGGTATACACTAAATCTACAAAAGCTATTGTCGCAATATCACCGACGATCATCGGTAAAGTCTCCAACACCGCTAAGATACCGTGATGATTTGCAAAGACACTGGAGGAGTTATGTATGTATTTACCAATAGAGACAGTCTTCATAAACTGATGAAGTTGGTAAAGCATTAATGACAACTTAGGGCACCAAAAAGTATAAAAGCCCGACGGGTAAGCTCATTTTTGCACCCACAATTTTTGAGCAGAGTAGAGTGATTTTGAGAAAGTTTGAAAAGTGACCCAATAGAAGTCATTCACTAAGCATACAAATTTGAAGGAGATCACATACATTCAGTAAGTTCATTCACTCACCGATAAGAACTATTTTGATTTACAAAAAAGCTCTAAAATCTCAAAAATGATGGCATCGACATCTAGGGTAGAGAAACTTAAGGATGACAAGAAGAAACCATTTAACTTTATTAAAAGAGGGCCTTGTGCTGAACCAAAATACAAGTTACATCCTGAGATTTCCTCTCAACCAGACGATTCTGGAGCTTTCTCCCGAATCCTAGCTAGGGTTTTATTGGTCAAGGACATTAGGTCCTATATACACTGCAAGGTCTCAGAGATAGGAGATCTAGACCTAGACAATGCCTATAAGGCACTTTGTGATGATGGTGGAAAGATAAAAGAAGAACATAAACACTTAGAAGTGAAAGGTCTAACAAATGCACTTCATTTCCCAAAGGTTTTTAAAACAGAGTGGATTAAGATTGTTCTAAGCAGAGTACATAATAAATCTTTGTGGTTGAACAAACCAAAGGCTATAACAAAAGATATAATACACACAGTAACAGGCTATCCAACAACTGACAAACCTCAGGCTCACAAACATCCTTCTCTTGCAGAAGTGGAAAAGATAACTGGTGCTAAATCAAATAAGAGGGCACTGAAGGTAAACAGTATCACCGACGCTGAGCTAAAATTTGGTGCTTGCGTAGTTGGATACAAGATATTTCAAGCTAGCAGAATGAACAGTATCTCTAGCATAACAATGAGCACTGCCTAAAAAATCATCAAATAGGGGAAGAAGATGGATCTAGCAGAGATCCTACTACATCAATTTGAGGAGAACATGTACACCATAAGGTCCTCATAGAAAAACACATGTAAGTTTGGTTCCCTCATATTATGTATATTCTTCTACTTCAAAGAGTACTTTCCCTTAATTTGAAAATTAAGATGGGACACCAGTAGACCCATTACCATGCAGATAAATGAATACATTGAAACACTAGGCACAGAATTTGACAATGTTATGCATGAGTATTTTAATGCAATTAAGGATATGCTACAAGAAAGGAGTAGAATTCCTGACAGTCTAATTGAGGAATACAAAGATGACATTTGTTTTATGGTGGATACTGACTTCACCTACATTCAAGAAGTAGTCCCAAGGAAATCTTGGCTAGAAAAGCTTGATTATGAAATCAAAATTGGGTTAACAACAGAAGCAATAAAGGCATTATTAAATGAACCCATTGACAAAAAATAGCTAAGGTTTGGTACTTATGAGGAAGCCAAACAAAAAATTAAGTCAACACTTGTTGTCAAGAAGGCTGTAAAGCAGTCTAAGAGAATGGACAAAAACATAAAGAAGAATTTGAACATATCTTCCGGTGGAGAAGAGGAAGAACAGGGTAAAGAGGAAGAACAAGGTAAGGAGGAAGACACCGAGGAAAAACTTCCCATTGATGAAACAGTAGAAAAACAAGAATCAGAGGAAGAAAAATCTGATTCACCACCTCCTCCTCCAACCAAAAAGTCTAGAACAAGAAGCCAAATGGCTAAGGACACTAGTCCTTCACCTATGATAAAAGGGAAGGTGTACAAGAGGAAACCTGCAAATACAAAGGTTAAACCACCACCTAGGGCACCTGCAAAGAGGATAAAGTATGTTCAAATAGATGAAGAATTAGAAGATACAAAAATGGATGAACTGGACATTGTCAGACTAGCAAAGGAAAAGACAAAAGTTACATCACCATCTGAAGACATTGATGACATATGTAAGTCTACTTCTGAAGCTGCATCTATTAGACATCCAAAAATTAAGAAATGGTTACAATAGAATATAGTAGACCAAGATAAGATAGAAGATGCACTAATTGCAAAAATGTGCAAACACTATTATGTTCCTATGCAATACCATTCACAAGATGTTTCACAAGAACTGTTAAATAAGATTTCTTCAAGATTCACTTATGCACTTCATGAAGAGAAAAGGATTAGAGAAAGAGTATTGGTTTCTCTTATGCTTGAATCCTCAAAAGAAGAAATCAAGGAAGTCATGGAGAAATACACAGAGAAATTCTCACCAAAGATGAGATCTTACAAATTTCTTCAACAAAAACTCATTGAGCTGGAAGAAGACACTCACAAAATATGGAGTGATATACTAAATCCTGATGAAGAGAGCAGTCCTGACACAATGGGTCACTCATCAACTGAGTTGGAAAATGAAGAGGTATAGATCATAGGCCAAAAACAAATTAATATTATAGATGAGGAATGGCCAATAGATGGTAAAGATGATCAAGTACTGGATAGCCCCATCAACATTAACTTGGAGGATGAAGAAGTTTCCAAAGAGGAACTCTCAATTAAAGGTAACTTATATGTGGATATGAATGATGATTCATGGTTAGACAACATTGTCGACACCATTACAGCAAAAGACCTTGCTATAGATATGCAAACAGATGAAGATATCACTGCTACAAGGGTTAGTACCAATGAACAAGACAAGGCTATTAACACTACAACTATCAATACACCTACAAATATGAACATATTGATATATGATATCGATATATAGTCCAGCTAGGATAAATCATCCAAGAAAGATGATGATATACCTAGGGATACGGGTATAGGTGAAAATCAAGGTGTATCCAATACTCTAAAGGATACCGACAAAGAAATGAAGGATGACACCGATGAGCAGAAAGATACATCAAAGGAACAACAACAAGAGGCAGAGAAAACTACAGAGGATACCTCAAAGAAGGTAGTAGAACTAGAAAACAATGAGAGTGTAAAGAGAAAATAGGAATTAAAACAAAAGGAAAAATCATCTATTGAAACACCCAAGGAACGTGAGGAGACATCTTCACAAAAATTGGCTAGTGATTACAAAATAGGTACAAAAAGATACCTCACCCTCTATACACTCACCAACAAAATCTACACGATCACAGGCCTTGAAAATGGTATTACATCAATTTTCCACTACAAACCAACCAAAGAAGAAGGAGAATAAAATAGTAAAGGACATATTGGCTATCACACTTGATGAGATCATTGAAGTTCCAAACTGGGACATTACCACTTTGGACAGTGACAAACTTCAAGAGTTTGGAGTACTCTATCAAAGGAAAGCCATACAAAAGAAAATGATCAAAGAACAAAGAGAAAACATGGCACTTGAAAATGCTAAGGAGATACTCCAACAACTGGTTCCTGAAGTGAAAATTGATGAAAATACTTTAGTTAAGGAACAAATTTCTGTTCTTACCAGCGCTATCACAGAACAAGGGATAGAGGCAGATCAAGCTATGGAAGAACAAGTAGAGAAGAAATATCAATTCAAGTTAATTGATAAGATAAGCCAAGAAGTGGCAGTGAAAAAGGTCAAGTTCTTTGAACTTAGTGATGAACTGGAGCCAATGATTACTGAGGAAATAAAACCTTCTTTCAAAAGATGTGCACACTTGACAAATTTACAAAGGAGAACAGTGACAAGCTTGCAAAAATTGATGCAAATGTCACTAACAGTGCACAAAGCCTAACCTCACATGACGATAGCATAAAGGCACATCATGACATAGTCATTGGGGCAAACAGGCTAAGGTAGGAAATATGGGATACTGAGACCCAATTCAGAGATGAGATCATAGAACTCCAAGCACATATCTTACCAAATCTCACAATACTTCAGCAACATATTTCAAAAGCTAGAAATCTAATAGCAACCCCGGAGATGTGTGTAGTAGACAAAATCTATGATATTCGTGTAAGGATTTCACTAGAGCACATGGCTCTAGAAATTCTAAAAGAAAAATGGGAGAAGATGATGGAGGAAGTCAAGTCCTCACATTCCCATCTTTTTGGAAAGTTGTAAGTACCTTTGTCCTTAGAATCAAAAAAGGAGGAAAGGCAATGTATATAGCTATGTAAAATACAAATATCTGGACAATACATATATTAGATAAACAAAGAAAAATATAAAGGATATATATATATATATATATAGACGTACACTTACCGACACATACATAGGGGGAGTCATTCAAATGACTAAGGCAAAAGTATACAGAGGTGTACATACTAATACACTTAGTATGTTGCACATATCATTTTTTGATACTAATGTCAAAGGGGGAGATTGATGACATTATTTTTCCATTAGTATACTATGAGAAAAACATAGACAGAAAGCATTACCGACATATAGAAAGCATCACTGGTGAACCACAAGCAGTACCGGCGAATTGTGAGCATACCCGATGGGACAAAGAATTTTGAGAAAAATGCTAAGTATAAATGTGACAAGAATCACCGGCAACCACAAGCATCACTGACGAACACAAGCATTACCAGTGACATAGTTTCCAGAAAAACATTATATGAATAGACAAGCATACGTGACAACATGTTCAGATAAAGCAACACCGACGACCAAGAACACCGATCGTCAGAATCGACAGTCTGAAAAGCTGCAAATTATGGATTTAATTTATGAACGGTGGATAAAGTAAAGTTATTCTATTTTGTAGAATTTTTTTTGTTTTTTATGGTCATGCAAGCTTTATGTAAATGATTTAAAGCATCCTAGTGGATCTAAAGCATATCTAACTGCAGATCAAGATCAAGTTGTATATCTTGAATCTAGAGTTAACCTGCAAATGCATGAATCAAGAATTGAACCTAAGCTAGTATAAATAGATGTTCATACTCAATTGTGAGAACATGAATTCTTTGTAATTGATAGCCATGAAGAGAATCTAAGGAGAAAAAGGCAAAATTCATGCAAAAGATCAAAAATAGAATACATCAGTTATCAAGAACACACAGAGGCTACCGACGAGCAGATAAAGGTAATACTCAATCATGGAAGGATGATTAATAGTATTTTTGGAGCTTTAAAGGATCTATTATCAGTAATTGAAGATTTCATTCATCATCAAATCAAAGACTTATGTAGTTGCATTCTAACAAGTGCATCACATCTAAAATCCTTTTGTAGAAGGTGGACTTAACCGTCCTTTGTAAATATCTTAACAGAGTGCACACTTAATAGTGTTGTTAAAAGCTTCAAATGAAGAAGATCTTAACAAGTCTCAAATACTCCTAACAGGGTAGGTCATCAGAAGTGACCAAAATTGCAAGCCTTAATCAGCTTTTCTTATCTGCAGATAGTGAAGTTTGTGGGTAACAATCCACACCGTGGTTTTTACTTCCTTAACATGAGTTTTTTGTGATATCATATCTTGTGTCATGTGTTATCTAATTTTATGAATGTTTATATTATTGCTACATATCAAAAGAATGTATGATATGATTTCATATGCATTAAGAAAGATGAACAGATAGATGAGTTAAAATGCAAACTGATGACTAAGGGTTAATGGGCTAACCAAGAAAAGTTTTAGAGGTGCTGATTCACCCCTCCCCTCTCAGTTCAAATTATCTCAATATAATTCCAACATATATTATATTTTTTAAGATAATGACTAGCGTTTACCACCTCTGCTATAGATTTTTCAATTGCTAAAAGGACAGATTCTATTGAAGAAGATTTATGGTAGAAAATTCTCCTATTTGGTTCCCACCATATTGCCTAGACAACTAGAGCCATTACATTTCCAAAGACTAGAAAAGAGATCTTTTGGATAAAGTTTTGGCCATGCTTGAAATAGATCCCATAAGGTGTTCAAGAGTGGAGAGGAATACTTTAATTTCCAAAGTACAAACATCCAAAAATTGTGTGCAAATTGACATTTAAGGAATAAGTGATCCACATCTTCTAGTTCTTGGTCACATATTATTCCACCATCCCATCCATTGGTAATGATTGAATAATGGGAGGTGATTCATTCCGTGAATCTCTCCAAAACTTAACTTTGTTTCCTAAGTTTACCTCCCAAGTGATATACTGAGTAACAAGGTCTCTAGATGCCATCATAAAATCCCATATTGCTGATCCTTTTGGGGGGCCTTCAATGGTGAATATTCTTGAAGGTAAAATATTATCTAAATTTTTCTAATGCATAACTTGACACCATGTAATCCTTATTTACCTTTTTTCTAAACTTTCCTCTTGCAAATTATTCCTCTCATATTGATTAAAGGTGGATTACCTCTAATCATGTGAACAATCACCTTTTCCAAGGCGAGGGTTGACTTTTTCCTCTTTTGCCTCTAAATCCTAGCCACTCATTTCTTTTGCCTCTTATTCTCCTTCACTCCCACCAAAACCCTACCTAACCATTCATCTCAGCCATTCATTTTTCACCACTTAATCTCAGCCCTCCATTTTTCATTTCAATTCCATAAAAGGAGGTCTCACACCTCATTTTGCAACTAGCTAGTGATTACATTTTACATAAGTTTTGCTTCAAAATTTTCTAACTCTTTAGTATATTTATTTTCTTTGAGCATTAGATCATCTAGATATTACATATTAGGTAACAGAAAACAATCTTAGTTTAGTTCATCTTGCATCTTCATCCTTGATTTTCTATTGCATCTTCAATATTTGTCATGTGAATCTTGGGGAAAGTTCTCCATACTTGTTCTCAATTCCTTCACCATCTTCTAGCTTATGTCATAGTGGGATTCATTGCATTGTGTTGGGTGAGCACACCCACAAAATCTCTAAGAGTAAATCAAAAAAGTTTTGGGTGCACTTGTTTTAGCTCATTGGAGGTTGTATGTAGAATTTAGTTGTATTTAAAATTCTTTGCATGCTTTTATTTAATTGTATATCTTGTGTTTTGCATGTTTTGGCTTTTTGGGCAACTACAGGTAATTTATGTTGGATATATTTTGGCATGACTGGTGGGACCCGCATCCTAATTTTTGTGAGTTTTGCAGGATTTTTGGATAGAATGACGAACAGGTGGTTCTTCTTTTATAGAGGCAGCTCCGCTTGCACATAGGTGGCTTCAATAGAAAGGGAGTTTCCTTTTAAGTTTAGAATTCTAAGTTGCTTATCTTGCATATTTTAGTCATTTTAGGGTTAAATGTATGGTGATTGTTGCCATTAGAAGCATTTTGTGTATTTGCAAGCATATTAGGTTTTAAATCCTGCAAGTAGTAGTTGTTATTTTCTTGTTGTCTTAGATAGGTGTCTCTACTTATACATAGGCGGCTCTTAAAGAAAGACTCCATTTTTCATATTGCATCACATTTTATGCTTTCTCTGCACTTTTAGGAACTTTTAAAAATAGTTGCATTCAATATTTTCATAATAGATCACATTTTAGAAGCTTTAACCCTTTTGGGTCTTAGTTTTTTGCAAGGTTAAGGGTCTTTTCTACATTCTTTTCCAGGCAAGCGACTCTACCCGTAGACAGACATCTCTTCACATATGCATCTTTTCCTATAAATAGATGACTCTTCTTAATTTAATTTCTTTTCATCATATTATCCATGCTGAGCTTTTCTAATCTAGTTTTCTTGGAGGTTTTTGGTGTTTTCTATCTTCTAACAGTACTTTTGCAAAACCTTCGACCAAGATCAAAGTTTTTTTAAACTACTATTCTATTGTCTTATAGGACACTTGTAGAGGACTTGAACTTTGAAACTACTAATCAATTTGTTTTTCAGGTTGCCTTGGAGATAAAGTTAAACTTTGTGTTTTTTATTTATCTCACATAGTTTAATGAGGGCGCTTGTGTGTTTATGGAAATTGGTGGTAGGGATATGCTCTCACCCTTCTTACGGTGATCAAAATACCAAACCCACAAAATTCCCCCTAGTTATAAAAATTGCAAGGAAGTAATCAAGTGACTTATGTGTTTTAAGGATCATAAGTAGTAGGGATATGCTCTTAGCCTTTTAGGGTGATCAAAATACCAGACCTACTTGTGTCTCCTTTTTTTCTTTCATTAGGTTTTTTGTACCCTTTTAAAGTGTCTACCTATTGAGAGCTTTAGCATAGCCAGTAAGAGGGATTGCCCAAGTGGGGAACAAGGTAGACCTGGCCTCTTCCAATCCACTATAGTCAAATTCTCTTGAGACCAATCTCTCAAGGGACGTAGCTATTTTTGAGAATTTATTCTCATGCTTGATATTGTAGTGAAGCAAGGCCTAAATATTGAGTGCAAGACTACATTATCAGGTAATCCTAGGGTTATATGCCTTAATCCTTCTTGCAGGAGTACGAGAGGTAGTTGTGAATGGAAGTTTCACTAGAAACTTTTAGATAGAAGCCTACCTTGTTTACCTCTGAACGTATCATAATATTTGTGAAAGGGTCGATCCAAGTGGATTACAAAGATCATCTAAAGATTTTACACTCACCATTTTTATTCCCAAGGGCATTCTAAAACATGAATGTGTCATGAGAGATCCTATGTTCTTCGAGCATTGAGTCTCTTTTCAAAACCCGCAACGTGTATAATCCTAGAAAAAAGCCAACATCACTTTGTGTGAGGAAAAGTAATATCTAGTGTGTGCAAATATTTTTATACTAATCCATTCCTTAGGTATCTTGTTCTTGAAGTGTCTTCAATTGTGTTGAAACTAGTGGAAATATTGGGCTTGGAAAAGCTATCAGAATATACACATTGCGCTATAATTTCCTTATCATTTTAGACTTCACAAGACTTTGTATTTGCAAGGTTGCTTTTTCCCTTGTAGGATTGTTTGAAGAAAATTTCTTGGTCACATCATGTTTGACTTTGATTTGCTCTTGAATCATTCTTTCCCACAAATAATTTGACTGCAAAATCCTTCAACATCATTAGGCAAATGAAGTCAAATAAGTTTCTCAAGATTTCAGATTCAAAAATTCAAGTTTCTATCCAAATTCCTACAAAGGCAACTCTTTCTCTATAGAGGGGGATCTACACATAGGCAGCTCCACTTGCAGATAGGCATCTCTTCCTAAAATCAATAAATTTTGAGGTTTTGCAAAGATTTTTCAGGTTCACTCTCGTATAGGTTCTCACAGGTTTTTGCCTAAATAAATCAATTTCTTGTTCAACCACCATTTTATTTCTTCCTTTTAGTCTCTCATCCTTCCACTTAATTTTCCTAATCTTGGTAACTTGGAGCACCATTATCTATATTGGACTTTATCAATCAATATCAATCCTTATCTTTTGTACCTTCATTAGATTTCCATCTCAAATCTATGCTAGAAAGATTTATCAAAGTGTAGAAGGATCCTTGTCATTAGCAAAAAAATTAATCTTTCCACTTGAGAACATTAGTCCATCCTGAGTGGTTTATCCAATCCTATCTTTCTCAATATTATAAGTCTATCTTTGAGTAGGAAAGATCATCATCAATAGTCCTTATTGTTTGCACCTCATTGGATCTTATTTCACTAAGGTTTGTCTTAAACCTTCATCATCAATCCTTATAAATCCAATCTTGATACTTTGTCTCTTAATCCAATAAATCACATCTCAAATCAATTAATCCTTTTATCAATTAATCCTAGTTGATCATGAGTCCAATTTTCTCCTAGTTTCTTCATCAAATCAAACTAATCGATCCAAATCTTAATCATAATAAAATTGAATCCAACCATCATAAAATAAAAGAAACCTTTGATTCCTTAACCTCTGATGACCTTATAGCATGACATGTTGTCAATTAGAGCCAAAATACTTAGTCATCACTGAGTTGACCAAGCCAGCATTGCAACCCGAGTAGTTATATTATAACCCAAGCAATGACAGTGTCGATCGAACAAGCAGTGGTAATCAGTATTACCCAAGTGAGAAATATGACCCGAGTACACAATGTAGCCTAAGTACCAGATTTTACTACATTACCTGAGTGACAAAATAATTCTCGAGTGCCAGTATATTGCCCGAGTGGATCACTGGATGCAAGTAACCATTTTGGCCTGGCTTAGCTTATCTTGTTTGATATTAATTTATCTTACGGAAGCCAACTTAAAGAAGTATTTGATTTGGATAAGGTATAAATATAAGGTATTTTGTTTATCCAAATGTGTGTGTGAATATACATGAAGCAGTGTATGTGTGAATACGAAGTGGAAGATTGTTTAAGAGGCTACAACATTATAATGAACAAAATAGACTCATCTATCACATTCAGGTGATTAGATTTTATATCACTAGATCTTATTCAGGAAAATTAGATTTGCATAGAAGATCGTCTACTGGTTCATCCTAGCAGATGCATCTAAAAAATCATCTAACAAGGTGGACTAAACAGTCCTTTACAAATATCCTAATAGAGTTTCATTACTTAATTGTATTGTATTAAATCTTTTCACAAGGTGGACCTAATAGTCCTTATTGCTCCTAACAGGGCAAGCCATCAGAAGTGGTCAATTGTAAGCTTTAACATGCTAAATTTATACTGTAGTAATAAATCTTGTGGGTACCATCCCCACCCTAGTTTTACTTTCTATTTGGAGGGTTTCTGGGTAACCAAATCTTGTGTCAAGTGTTGTGGATGTTTTATTTATTTTTATTTCATGCATGCAATCAGATTACTTAATATAATAAAGGATTGAATAGATTAATGTTTTATTGGTTCCTGATTCACCTCCCCTCTCAGTCACCTAGCCTCAACATATTTCCAACAATTAGTATCAGAGATAAAGGTTATCTTTACAAAATTTTAACAACTTGAGCAAAGATCAGAGGAAATGGAAATATACATACTAGAGAAATCCATTAAAAATGAAAAGATAGATCTACAAGTGGCCATAGACCAGATCAGAAAACTTAAAGAGAATCTATCTCTTTCCCTAAAAAGATGAAAAGATTTAGCACTACAGATGAATGATAAAAGTTACATAGAAGAAATAATTGAAGACTTATGCAAAGACAAAAGTTCTGAAGAAGAAGATGCAATAATTGAAGAACTACTTGCAAAGAATCTTAATCTACATGAAGAAGTCAAAAAGCTGAAGAGAGAACAATAAATTCATTCAGACAGAATATATGAAGTAATGGAACAAAAGAGTCAAGCAGAAAATGACAGAGAAATGTCACAAGAAGAAAAAATTATGCTAAGTACAAGATTAGAAGAAAAATAAAATGAAATCCATCATTTGTCACTTCAGCAAGTAGATATGATAAATCATCACAATCATGAAAATCAAGAAGTTATCAATCTGAGGACAGAAAATGAAAGACTTCAGAATGATCTCAATACTAAAAATAAAACCAATGAGAGTATGATGAACTCATAGGTAATCATGGATCAGTTGAAAGAGAAAAATCAACTCAGGCATCATGGACAGACTAGATTAGGTTATACTGAACATGGTGAATCCTCACAGCAAGGAACTTAGGAGAACAACAAACCTACTTGTAATCATTGTGGAAAGTTAGGGCATACAAGAAATAAGTGTTGGAGCAATGGAAAATCAAAAATTTTAATGGTAAATGTTATAGATGCAATAAACATGAACATAGGGAAAGTGAATGCACTAAGAAACCTATTTTGAAGTAAAAGGTTTCAATTGTAACAAACAAGGTCACAAATATTCTGAGTGCAGACCTAATAAATGGAACCGTAGTAAAAAACTAGCTAAAGAAATTGTTGGTTGAGATTACAAAACATGGAGTAGATGTTGTCACTATAGTGAATATGGGAATATTGGTGCAAATTATATAAAGAATCACCTCAAAAAAAGGAATCTGACTAAGAGATGCTATGTATGTAAACAACTCGGTCATCTAAGAAAGAATTGCATGAACAGAGAAAAAGTAGATATTGATTTTGAGAAAGGAAAAGAAAAAGTTTCTGAAATTAGAACTCAGATGAGTCAGTAGTGGGTAAGGAAATCTCCTAACAATTCAAATCAAAACAATGAAGGATCGAATGGCACCCAAAGCAGTAAGTTGGGTGGATCTACAATCTCTGAATAAATATGCAAGGAAACTACTGGAACTGTGCATACAAGCCATCCTACATCAGTTCTAGACATGCTAGCAAATCCAAATCAGAATATTGATGCACTACGATATATTATAGTAGTAACCGAGTTGAGATCTCAGTAACACCCGAGTTACATAGGCTTAACTGAGTTAAGTCAAGTTGTATGGTTTTGAGGATGTAGAAGCTAGTTTTTTCAAAGCTTCATTCTGAGCTATGCCAACTACCATGTAAAGAGCATGTAATGAAAAACCAATGGTAAAATATCTTATAAAAGATGAATTGGAACTCTTATTATTTACAAAAATTTTAGTTTGCAAAGTGATTTAGTTCCTTAAGTGATTTAGAGTGAATTTGTGTTCAAAATCTTTAAGTTATGAAGTTTTATCATACCTCCGAGCATTATGGCATCTACATCTAGTAGCAAGGTTAAGAAAGGGTCTGAGATGTTGGTGAGGAATGCTATCTGCAAACCTCCAAATTTTAAGCTTCATCCAGTGATTGCTGAGGAGATAGACCCAATGGGAGCTCATTCCCTAATTCCTTTGAGGGTATTATTGATCAATGACATCTAAGCCTTCTATCATTGCACAATTCAATAGCTAAGGACATTGGAAATGAATAAATCATATGTGAAACTCTATGAAGCTGGGAATCTGAAGCCAGAACATAAACACCTTGAAGTCAAGGGTTTGACGCATATCATGCAAATGCTACAAAATTTTTAGGTTAAGTGGATTAGGTTCATTCTGAGTCATGTTCACGACATGCATCTATGGCTAGAGCAACTAGTGAATATTACAAAGACAATGGTACACCGTGTTATAGGGTATCCTATACTAAACAAGTCTAAAGATACCAAAACCCTACCTCACGATGACCTAGAAAAGAAGACTCTTGCCGAGTGTGGAGGAAGAGGCTTGAGACTAAATGGAGTTATAGACAAGGAATTGAAGTTTGAGATTCATGTATTGCTCACAAAATCTAGATTACTAGCTGACCAAACAACGTGTTAGGGATTTTTCTTGTATGAACCACAGTGCTTGAAATGACTACTTCAACACCATGCCTTCTAATACTTATTCAGAGACAAGAAAAGCCTAATTGCTAAGGACTGGATAAGGTCCTTCATTTTTGAGCTCCACATATACTTAGGAAGGTTTTACCTTTAATGATTGTTGTTTACATAGTATGTTATGGTGTGGACACTAATTTTCTATGTACCTTTGTTAAACCAACTGATAAATCACCTTGCAAATGACCCAGCATAATCAGATGCAAGATTTAACCATACAAACTTATAGTCTTAAATATAGCAAAAACCAGTGATACAAGGATTTTCATCCTTCTTCCTTTTATTGTAGGAGGGATAACCTAATGATTCACTCTCAAAGGAATCACTAAAATGGACACAGTCCTGTTGACATAGGTCCTTAAATGAGTTCAGCTTATCTGTTCTTAATAACAATAGTATTTTGATTAAATTGGTTTTGATATTGGATGAGGAACAGACTGCAAACTATACTCTATACCAGTGCCTATCCCTTGGGCAAAGAGTCAATGAAAACATGAATCAATAGAGATAAACTAGCAAAGATACTGTAGAGTTCCTTACAAACTACATGCGGCTGAGATAGAGTGACTTACAAACTATCCTCTCATATACATACATCTGCATCAAATCCTTATCACAATGATTTTCTCTCCGAAATCATCTATGAAAATTATTCCTCTCCTTGAAAGGAACTCATAAATAATTAGACAAACTACCTTGTAGCAGGTGTATTTCAAATGCCTTAAAGGTGAAATACACTAGAGCACAAACAGAATGCAAAGAGAAAAGATAATATGAAAGAGGGAGAACCACACTGTATTCTATTACTGTATTCTGCTTCAACACATCCAGACAATAATCTTTCCTGAATATACAAAGACACAAAAGTATAACTTACAATAAAATTTCCACAAGACCAACAGGGACCTGCTCTGGGCATCTATAGGAAAAAACCAGAATAGAGCAGAGGAAAGGAACCCTTACAACTGAGAAAATAAGGAAAGATATAGAAGAAGGAGAAACCCTAATCCTTCTGAGCAATTGACACATGTCTCCCCTGAAATCTGATTTGCATTCATCTTTTCAAAATATCTGATATATTCTATTAATAACTGAGTCCATCTGTCTGAAAATATCTTCTTTTATCCCTTTGCAAATCTTCTTCATTCTCCCACTAAAAAAGTCCATCCAATCTGATTCCATGTATTGAAAATATCTTTGAAATCTGTCACATTTTCCCTTTGAAAATATCTCCTTGGAAATCCTCTGACAAGTCTGAAAAACAAATAAATATATTTGTTCCAGTTATGCAAATTCAACCTTTATTTCTTACCCCAAATTTGATCTTTTAATCTGTAAAAATCTGATTTCTAGTGTTTTTAAAAACCCTCTAGGAATAATCACATAAAATTTGCAATAAGAATATTAAATTCCCCTTTAAAACTATCTCTGTGCACATTTAAAAACCCTTGAAAATCTCATATTTATGCATACATTGCTCAGAAATCACCAGATTTCAACAAATGGCATGCTCCCATTGGCTATCATAAACTGGTCTTTACTCATTTTAACCTTAGGCATATCCAGCGACCATGCGACAACCTGGAAATCAAAGTCGCGAGGCAATTTTAACCTCTTCCTTCATTTCTTGGTGACCTGGCGACTACCCTCAATCTTTCAGCTATTCCATCATCGCACACTCGCGCAACTTAGTAATCCAACATTCATCTTATGTGCAGATGAAGTCTTTACCACATGTTGACATTCTGGGCACCTTGCCACAATCAAAACTCCCTCAGCCTTCAATCCTTCCGAAAACACATGACAACTGTTGGATTGAAAAAATCTAGAGCTGTTGATCTGCTGACAGAGAGATTATCCTGCAAGCTGCATCGTTGATTAGGAAGCACGTGGAAAAATGTTAACTTAAGTGACACTGCCAAAGGATAATGGGATGTGCATTTTCCCATCAAAGGTGAATCAAAAGGTAATGAAGGATTATAAGACATGACATAAAACCCGACACAGGCAAGAAATATCAAGACACTCCGATCTCGAGTAGGAAATATTGAAGGTGCACTACGACCTGGTGAGCTCGGGGAGAAAGAAACAAGCCAAGCTCAAGGAGATAGAGAAAGACATGACCTAAATACATTAAAACACTAAACATCCATATGGAATTCCTATGCAAGCATGACTTAAGGGTCAAAAAATTAAACATAGGAGGACCAACAAGCCAGAGCAAGACAAAAATTAAGGCAAAATTTGACCCATTACCAAGCAAAAGGAGGCAAAATGTAATGTGCCAATAGGACCCACTGCATATGTCAAATGGGAGGCATTAAAGCCTCTCCCAAATTTATATCTCATAAAAATCATCCGCGCTCCCCTTTCAATCATTCTAACTAAGCCTTCTTACACAAAATTTTCAAGGTACTTACTTTTGCCTGTCTGAAAATCATACATGGTAACTCCAAATTTGTTCCAAATTTAGGAGTACCAACATAGGCTTTGACTGAGGATGGTTAAATTCAAGTTTATACTGAGAACCATAGATCTATGGAGTAGTAGACCACCCCAAAAAGCTTCAAAAATTAGAATTTAGCTTTTCTCTTTCTCCTCTTCTCAACTTTCACCTCTCAAAAATTTTCTCTCTTCTCAAAAATGGGCAAACCTCTAACTGAAAGCAAACACACAACTGAAAGGGAAAGCAACTGTACAATATGTACATCATCTACAAGAGGCCCAAAGCCCAAAAACTTGAGATTAATTCTTACCTCTGTCAAACACAAAGCTCCCTGCCCCATGTTTCAAAAATATGATAAAAGTGCCACTCTCAACTGTCGGATTCAAGAAACTGTCATTATGTATCAACTTATCATATGACAACAAATCTGCATATTCTTCATATAAGATTCCATAAATATTAGGTAGATTTTCATCATAAAGAAATTGTGGCATATATGTGTCATATTCATCAGATAAAAACATACTTTGATATCTGCAACATTTATCATCTTTCAGTTGTAAACCACTACTGACAAACTCACCATTCAACTGAAATGGGGGACACTCAACCTTTGTCATACTGCTTGGGCAAGCATCATCAATTTCAATCACATCCATCATTTGCATCTCAAGAGAAAACATACCTTGATTTTTATGCAAAATTTTAGAGGCCTCATCATTTGGAAAATGATCATCAGACTTAGGACACTCATCAAATATAACATGATAAAAATTCTTAGGATATGGAGCAACAATATCAACATCAAAAATAGGAGGATCTTGCATTTCATCATCATTAAACAAACTCAAAGAAAAGTGGTGGGTGGGAGGGAAAATACCGGCACATTGAATTTCTTCCTTTGAAATTTGAGCCACTGATTGACCACTATTAAATAGTTCAAAGGCAGATTTAGAATCAAGACAAGATTCAAAATCTACACTATTCTCTAAATCAGTACTCAATTCAGTACTTGGATTTTCCACATCTACTAAATCTGAAATCACACTGAAAACCTCATCATCTGATAAATCAAACTGAATTTTATTGTAGCTGAATGAAGAAGGGATGCAAGAAGAAACAATACCACATATGTCCAAATTAGAATGTTGTGATTCATTTTCTCTGTCAAAATTAATATGTGCTGGACATGAAATTTCAAGGGTTCTATTTCCTGAATATCTGAGATACTCAAAAGATAAAATTTCTGCAATTTGCTCACTGTGAAGGGAACAACAATCATATTCTTCATTCATCTCATTACTGTCTTCTTGCATGATGCTGCAAATTTCTTCTTTGATGAAATCTTGTAGTGAAACCTCTGAAATCATATCTTCTTGTGTAATGATCTCACTACAAACACTTATGTCTGCATCATAATTATTATCTTGCTGGCTGCATATATCTTTTTCATCTTCTTGCTATTCATAAAGCTTATTCATAATATCAATATCAGCAGTATCTTCACCAGCAGTAGATTCTTCATTATCCCTAAGTATATATTCATCTTCATCACTTTTAATATCACTAAATTCAGATTCACTGTCAGATTTATTATCAACATCTTCAACAATCTCAGACTCAAAATTAGTAGATTCATCATCACTTATTTCTATTTGGTTTAGCAATTCCAATTTTAATTGGTCAATTCTTATTTGAGCTTGTCTATTGGCCTCTTCTTTTTTCATTTTCTTTTGGATGGCCGATAGTTTCTTGATAAGTTCCTCCTCAAGATCCTCTTTATCATCATCTGAATGGGACATAAATTCTTCAACATAGGATACAGCATAGGAAACACTATTTTCATCTGTGTTACCATATTGTTTAATAAAACATTCTTCCATTTTAGCCATAGATCCTATTGAATCATGAGGTAAATCCTTAAACCACTCCCTATAATTATTGACTAAAGATATTGCAAATAAATTCATTAATACATCCTCATGTGTTATGTCATGATCATCAATCAAATCAGCAAACTTTTCTAAATGATCCTCAGCTGATTGTTCTCCAAAACCAGTAAATCTTGGCAAATACTCCTTAACCTTTGATGGGATATGATTCGGGTATCCAGGGATACCCATAAAACTAATTGCCCCATACAAATTACCACCCCTCCAATTAAAATATTGTGACATCTTAGTAGTTAAAAATGTTACAAACTGCCACTCTTACATATTCCCTTCATATTTTGCACAAATGCAAGTAAAAATCGAAACATGTAAACCTCTTTTTTAATTGATTCCTTTTGCTTTAGTGCTGTAATCACTTGATAAGGAAAACTATTAAAAACTTTTAAAAATACCTGGATGTATTTGAGCTATTGCAGAACATGTGTGCTTTGAAGACACCTTTCAATCAGCATCAAAACATGTAAAATATCTGTTGTCAC
Source organism: Thuja plicata (assembly GCA_018584345.1). Lineage (NCBI taxonomy): Eukaryota > Viridiplantae > Streptophyta > Pinopsida > Cupressales > Cupressaceae > Thuja > Thuja plicata. The sequence goes on along the minus strand of MU227558.1, from coordinate 663,237 downwards.
TGTCGCTGCAAGCTCACCTTCTTTGTAATATTTCTTTCACATGCACACTGGTGCAAATCAGAGCTTAGAGTCGCCACTCACCAGTAGTGAGATCAGGTGGAAAATTTTAAATATTTTTTGCAGCAGACAACACACAGACTTGAGTCATTTTATGAAACATAAGGAATATATCCTTTCTTTTGAAATCCGGACTCTATAACTAGACTCAACCACAACTGGTTTGATAAATTAAAAAGATACTGCACCACAGAATCCAGGAAATAAACATTTTTATTTCCCCAGCAGAGTCGCCAATTTGTTAGGGATTTTTCTTGTATGAACCACAGTGCTTGAAATGACTACTTGAACACCATGCCTTCTAATACTAATTCAGTGACAAGAAAATCCTAATTTCTAAGGACTGGATAAGGTCCTTTTTCATTTTTGAGCTCCACATATACTCAGGCAGGTTTTACCTTTAATGGTTGTTGTTTACACAATATGTTATGGTGTGGACACTTATTTGCTATGTACCTTTGTTACACCAACTGATAAATCACCTTGCAAATGACCAAGCATAATCAGATGCAAGATTTAACCATACAAACTTATAGTCTTAAATATAGAAAAAAACTAGTGATACAAGGATTTTCATCCTTCTTCCTTTTATTGTAGGAGGGATAACCTAATGATTCACTCTCCAAGGAATCACTAAAATGGACATAGTCCTGCTGACATAGGTCCTTAAATGAGTTTAGCTTATCTGTTCTTAGTAACAATAGTATTTTGATTAAATTGGTTTTGATATTGGATGAGGAATAGACTGCAAACTATACTCTATACCAGTGCCTATCCCTTGGGCAAAGAGTCAATGAAAACATGAATCAATAGAGATAAACTAACAGAGATACTGTAGAGTGCCGTACAAACTACATGTGGCTGAGATAGAGTGCCTTACAAACTATCCTCTCATATACATACATCTGCATCAAATCCTTATCACAATGCTTTGCTCTTTGAAATCATCTATGAAACTTAGTCCTCTCCTTGAAAGGAACTCATAAATAATTATACAAACTACCTTGTAGCAGGTGTATTCCAAATGCCTTACAGGTGAAACACACTAGAGCACAAATAGAATGCAAAGAGACAAGATAATATGAAAGAGGGAGAACCACACTGTATTCTATTACTGTATTCTGCTTCAACACATCTAGACAATAAGCTTTCCTGAATATACAAAGACATAGAAGTATAACTTACAATAAAATTTCCAGAAGATGAACAGGGACTTGCTCTGGGCATATGTAGGAAAAAACCAAAACAGAGCAGAGGAAAGAAACCCTTACAACTGAGAAAATAAGGAAAGATATAGAAGAAGGAGAAACCCTAATCCTTCTAAGCAATTGACACATGTCTCCCCTGAAATCTGATTTGCATTCATCTTTTCAAAATATCTGATATATTCTATTAATAACTGAGTCCATCTGTCTGAAAATATCTACTTTTATCCCTTTGCAAATCTTCTTCATTCTCTCACTGAAAAAGTCCATCCAATCTGATTTCATCTGTTGAAAATATCTTTGAAATCTGTCACATTTTCCCTTTGAAAATATCTCCTTGGAAATCCTCTGTCAAGTCTGAAAAACAAATAAATATATTTGTTCCAGTTATGCAAATTCAACCTTTATTTCTTACCCCAAATCTGATCTTTTAATCTGTAAAAATCTGATTTCTAGTGTTTTTAAAAAACCTCCGGGAATAATCACATAAAATTTGCAATAAGAATATTAAATTCCCCTTTAAAACTATCTCTGTGCAACTTTAAAAACCCTTGAAAATCTCATATTTATGCATACATTACTCAAAAATCACCATATTTTGACAAGTGGCATGCTCCCATTGGCTGTCATAAACTGGTCTTTACTCATTTTAACCTCAGGCATATCCGGCGACCATGTGACAACCTGGAAATCAAAGTTGTGAGGCAATTTTAACCTCTTCCTTCATTTTTGGGAAACCTGGGGACTACCCTCAATCTTTCAGCTATTCCATCATCGCACACTCGCACAACTTAGTACTCCAACTTTCATCTTATGCACAGATGAAGTCTTTACCATGTGTCGACATTTTGGGTACCTTGCCACAATCAAAACTCCCTCAGCCTTCAATCCTTCTGAAAACACACGACAACCGTTGGATTGAAAAAATCTGGAGCCGTTGATCTGCTGACAGAGAGATTATCCTGCAAGCTGCATCGTTGATTAGGAAGCACGTGGAAAAATGTTAACTTAAGTGACACTACCAAAGGATAATGGGACGTGCATTTTCCCATCAAAGGTGAATCAAAAGGTAATGAAGGATTATAAGACATGACATAAAACCCGACACAGGCAAGAAATATCAAGACACTCTAAGCTCGGGTAGGAAATATTGAAGGTGCACTACGACCTGGCAAGCTCGAGGAGAAAGCAACAAGCCAAGCTCGGGGAGACAGAGCAAGACATGACCTAAAGACATTAAAGAACTAAACATCCATATGGAAGTCCTATGCAAGCATGACTTAAGGATCCAAAAATTAAACATAGGAGGACCAACAAGCCAGAGAAAGACAAAAATTAAGGCAAAATTTGACCCATTACCAAGCAAAAGGAGGCAAAATGTAATGTGCCAACAAGACCCACTTCATATGTGAAATGAAAGGCATTAAAGCCTCTCCCAAATTTTTATCTCATAAAAATCATCCGGGCTCCCCTTTCAATCATTCTAACTGAGCCTTCTTACACAAAATGTTCAAGGTACTTACTTTTGCCTGTCTGAAAATCATACATGGTCACTCCAAATTTGTTCCAAATTTAGGAGTACCAACACAACATACCATGTAAGGCTGTGGACTTGGCATACAAAGTGGTCAAGAACAACCTATCATTAAACCTTGCCAAGTTGTAGCTCATCTAATTGAGCAAGAACATGGAAAGAATTTAGGCATAAAAGACCAATCCATTTAAGTTTGGTTCACTTCTGGTCTGCATATTCTTTTATATCCAGATGTATTTCACTTCCAAAGGCACAAAAGTCTGGAAGAAAGACAGACCCATAGTGTATCAGATAAATGATTTCATAACAGAATTGGGAGACAATTTTGAGAGCATCATGAATGCATATTTTGAGGAATTCAGATAGAAGATGCAAAATAGATATAGAATTCCTAAATGATTGGTAGAAGACTACAAAGATGATGTTTTCTTCCTATTTGACTATGATAAAGTATAGATTTAGGCAGTCAAACCTAGGGTTTCATGGGTGAAACCTCTTGCATATGAGGTTAACATTGATGAGATCAAAAATATCATTGAGGCTCTTGTGATTGAGCCTCTTGATCCCAAATCACCATACTTTGGTACCTATGAAGAAGCCAAGAGCATAATTCATTGGAAATTGAAATTCCTAAGATCTTGAAAAGAGGAAGAAGAGGTTAGAGAAATTTGGAAAGAAGTATGGAAAGACTTCAGACTCTCCTCCTTCTATCACTGAAAGAAAAGAAGATGAAGTTAAGATAGAATATGATGAACCTAAAAAGGAAAATGAAGATATAGAAGCAGAACCTCTAATGAAGAATATGAAAGTAGCGACTAAGAAGAAAACAAAGATCTCTACCCCTATCATCACTAACTAAAGATCTAGAAGGAAACTCATATTGCCTAAGGAAGATGAAGAAGAAGATATAGTAGTATTCAAGAAGCCACCACCTAAATATGAGCATAAAATTAAAGATTTGAAAAGAGGAAATGGTATGGGTTCTCTAAAATCACTGAAATATGCTTCCATAACTAAGGATGGACAGAAGAAGATTGAGGAAGAAGATGTAGAGAAAATGAATAGATGGAAGTATGATCCATCTGAATCGAAGAGTTACAAACTAAAGACCTATTGAAGGAAATATTTATTCCCTAGAGAAATGCAGTCCAAACAGAAAAAGGACATTAGAGAAAAGACCTTGAAGTAAGTCATGCCTTCTATGACATATAAAGAGTTTAAAGAAGTCATGATCCAATATGAGATCAATCATGCTCCAAGGTTCAGGAAAGTTTAGATATTGAGCAAGAAAATAGAGGATGTGGTGCAGGCTGCAACAAAGATATGGAATTCATTCTTTGAAACCAAAGAAGAAGATAAGGTAGAGGCACCAATTACATACCCCAAGGTAAAGACTGATCATGTAGATTTACCGAATGTGGAAACTATTGAAGAATCCTATGAAAAACAAATAGTTGTAGAAGTGATGGCATCCCTACCCCAAACACCTATACAAAGCATCCTATCTTTGAGCAAGGATAAGACCACATAATCTACATTTGGACTAGTAGGAACTGAGCATTAGGCTACACCTAATACTAGGATAAGCTTAACCGAGTCATAGAAGGTTACTGTGAATGTTTCTTTAGTGAGGATTGATGCTATAGTTGGTGTAGAAAGTGTCAATGACCTATTCCAACTGAATAATGAGGAGAAAACTTAGGAAGGAAAGGATAAGGATTATAGTGGAAAAGGTAAGGCAATTTTCCCTTCACCCAATCCCAAGGATAGTGAAAAAGGAAAGGAAACAAATACTTATGATATTGATCTTGAAGAAGATATTGTGATTCTAAATTTTGATCTATCAAACCTAACTGTAAAGCAGATGGATACACTAGGGGAGCTATGGAAGAAAAGAGCTACACAATAAAAGCTTCAAGCATAAAAGAAGAGAAATAGAGTGCTAGAGGACATAAAAGGTATATTCCTAGATGCACTAGAAGTAAAAGTAAATGGGAATGATTCTATTATGGACCAAATTGTTGATATAGTTCACAAGTTCAATAAAGATTTAAGTGGTCAAGAAAAACTACTGTAGAAGGCATACATGAAGTTTGAGAATAAATTTCTAGAGAATGTTACAGCTAAAATTGCAATCGATCAAGTAAAGCTAAACTCTCTTATTATCTCTCTAGAAACTATAGTTAGTAAAGTTGTTTCATTATTTGTAAAGTTGAGTGATACTTCCAACTTCACCATGGAAATAAAGACAGAGATGAAAAAGGTAGATACATATCTAAAGGAAAGTGCAAATCAGTTGGCACTTCACCCGAGTTTGAGCTTAGCCCACTTTATGAAAATTAACTATCTAACAGACATACAAGCAAAACTGTTAAAGCAAGAAGCAAAGATAAGGGAATCTCTTACACCTATGTAGAGCCAACTCCTTCATCACATGGATGTAATGCATAAATATATAGCTCATGCCAAGACACTCATAGATGACAATAAATTTTTAGTTGCAAAGCTTATGATGGAGCTATCAATAGAGATACAAATTAATTGCACATCCTGAAGGTGTTGCTAGATAATTGAGACAACACTTTGTCTCAAAGTTTGAAGGTACATAGTGATTTCCTATCTTATTTTGGTATCATCATATAGATATATTTTACCATTTGTATCAAAAACAAGGGGAAAATGTATATATGAGCAAATATATGTAGGTGAAATGTATATAGGAAAGATATATATAAGGAAATACATGTACAAAAGAAAAATAAAATATATATAAGTGTTATAAAAAAAAATTTGAAAAATAAAAAATAGAGTCAGTTGTAATCGAGCAGTAGAGCAGTTATCAAAACCTGAGCAAGTACCCAAGCACATGGTAAGGGGGTGTTTTGTCTTAGAAGCTTGAATAGTTTTTGGATATGATAAGCATTTTTTGGTCACTAATGCCAGAGGTGGAGATTGATGAACTTATGGCATGACATGTTGTCAATTAGTGCGAAAACACTTAGTCATCACAGAGTTGACTGAGCCAGTAGTGCAACCCAAGCAGTTACATTGTAACCCAAGTACTGGCAGTGTCAACCAAGTAGACAGTGGTAATCAGTATTAGCTGAGTGGTCAATATGACCTCAGTACATAGTGTAGCCTGACTGCCGGAGTTTAATACATTACTCGAGTGATAGCATAATGCCTGAGTGCCAGTATAATGCCTAAGTGGATCACTGCACCGAGTAATAATTTTGGGCTGACTTAGCCTATATTGTTTGATATTAATTTATCTTAAATTTATCTTATGGAAGCTGGCTTATAGAATTATTTTATTTGGATAAGGTATGAATATAAGGCATTTTTTTATCCAAATGTGTGTGTGAATATATGTGAAGAACTGTATGTGCAAATATGAAGTGGTGGATTGTTTAAGAGGCTACAACAATATAAGGAACAACTGAGACTCATCTATAACATTGAGGTGATTAGATTTTATATCATTGTATCTTATTCAAAAAAATCAAATTTGCATATAATATCATCTACTAGTTCATCCTAATAGGTTCATAAGAAAAATCCTATAACAAGGTGGACTTAACAATCCTTTACAAATCTCCTAACAAAGTTGCATTACTTAATTATATTATATTAAATCCTTCCACAAGGCGAACCTAATAGTCCTTATTGCTCCTAATAGGGAAAGCCATCAGAAGTGGTCAATTTTAAGCTTTAATAGGCTAAATTTATACTTCAGTAATAAATATTGTGGGTAACATCCCCACCCTAGTTTTACTTTCTATTTCGAAGGTTTCTCGATAACCAAATCTTGTGTCAAGTGTTGTGGATGTTTATTTCTTTTCATTTCATGCATGAAATCAGATTAGTTAATCTAATAAAGGATTGAAGAGATTAAAGTTTTATTGGTTCCTGATTCACCCCCCTCTCAGTCACCTAGCCTCAACATATTTCCAACAAACCTCATATCATAAAATCCATAAATATTGCTCCTAGTCCAATATTACCCCTTCTTTCCAAACACCCCTCATTTATCTTGCAAGCTCATCCATTATCAATCCTAATCTTCTTCTAATAAAAATCAAAACCCCCTTTCAAACATCATAAACCCAGATTGGATTCACAAAGTGGTCAATGACCTTCAAATGCAATATTCCAATCCCCCCCCTTCAATCCAACCAACCTTTTAAACACTCCTAGAAATGTCATATCTTCCCCAAAAGTATTCACGTCCTAACTATCCATATTTTCCTCCTCAACACCCCACATCTAATCCTACTTCTCCTCCTATTTCTTATCCTTCTTCCACCTTTGACAAGGGAAATCCACCTCACTATCCCCCTTCTACATATGATCACCTTGCCCAAGAGATCCAAGGACTTAAAAACATTGTCATCAGTATAAAAAATGAAAAACATTGTCCTCCATCTAATCCTATACCTCCATATAATCCCAATCCTCTAGATTACTTATCATCCCCTACAAACTTCTTTTTTTGGGTTGATCAAATATAAGAAAAGTGTACATCTCATACTCCAAACAAGGTTTTTCAATCCCCATGTCGATCTCCATTGCATGAAGACATAGACCCATCTCCTAAGCCTCCTAAATCCTCAATTCCCACAAAATTATTTAGTGATTGGATCCACAAAATAGCAAAGAAGCATCGATCTTCAAATCCAAGAAAAGTCATCCAATCCCCTCAAGTCATTAACCCATGTCCTAAGTGACATTGTCCATCTCCCTTGAATGAAAACACATCCCGACCTTCAAATCCCCATGCTTCTTCCATTCCTCCAGCTATCCCAATTAGGTCTCTTCCATCTATCCATAAAGCTTCCACTCCATCTGCCACACCATTCTCACAAGTCTAAGAAAAAAAAGATCTTGTTCCAAAGTACGATAACGTGGAATCCTCTCCTCCTCTAGGTCTAATAATTCTTCCATCTCATGATCCCTCCCCATATATTAACATCTTTCTAGATGAATATCCTAGCCTTTGATATCAAGATCCCCTTGCCTTTCTTAATCCAACACATGACCCTATTCCTAATCATTACCAAGAACTACCTTACAGCTTTCCATTCAAATACTCTAGCCTTCTATCCCAAGATTCCCCTCAGGATTCCATCCCTAATCAAGACAAATACATCCCTTTTACCTTTCCATTTGAAGATTCAAACCTTCCATCTAGATATCCCATCCCATCCAATGATCCCACTCTATCCAATGATCCCTTTCATGTCCTATGCAATAATTGCTTTTCATGTCAAGATCAAGTAACTTCATCTCCTAAGCACATATCCTTTCCTAGTATCCTTCCATCCAATGATCCCATTATCCCTTCCACTCCACCACATAATCCTCCCCAAAGTCAAGATCAAAGTACCCCTTCAACTTCAAGTGATGATCCTAATTTATCCCATTGTCCTATTATCCCTTTTGATCCCGCTCAAGAGCCTAATTCTCCGTATGATCCTAATCCCCTATAAAATCCCATCACATCTATCCAATCCATAAATTAAGCTCATACATCTAAGCTCGATTCATTCACCTCTATCCAACATGGATTCCTTCAAGAGCCTATCATTCCTTTCACCTCCTCACCCCATTCACATGGACTCGTATCTTGTGTTCAAAATAATAAGTACCCCACTAAAAAAATATTTTCTCAAGATGTTGATGTGCTTTCCACCCCTTCCATATCCAAAATTCCTTGATACATTCAAATATCCCCATCACCCATCTTCCAAATCCATTTGGGCACTTATGTTCCAAACATCATCCCTTCCCCCTCTAAATCCATTTTGCTCCCTTATGTTCCAAACACCATCCCTTCCACATCCTTATCCATTTTGGGTCCTTATATCCTATGTTTAAACCCTTCATCCCTTCCATCCATTTTGGGTCCCTACATACCTCCTATCCCCAAGAAAGATCAACAAAGACACATGTCCTTGAATTTTATCCAAAATTCACCCCATAAACTCTCCACATTATTTATCCTCGTGCACCCCTACCCTAGCTAACATAAGAAAATTGGATGCCAGCAATAAAGTGCGTAAAGTTCAAAATCCACAAAAATAAAATGATCAACATGTCCCATATAAAAGACATGATCAAGAAAATAATAATCTGATCCAAAAGAAATAAAAATTTAAAAGGCCACAAAGGCCAAAAAATAAATTCATGTGGATTCCTAAGCTACTTATTGAAGCAATGCATATCAAAAAAAAAAAAAATTTGGAATACGAACATGCTAATCCAAAAGCTTCATCCACTCATAAGTCTTCAAATCCTCCATTTTCCAAATCCATTTTTGGTCCATACGTTGCAAAATACATATTTTCTCCTTTATCTCCTTCACAATATCCTCCTTCGCTACTCCACCACCCTTACAAGTGTGTGCCAATGATGATCTTTCCAACTCCTTCCTCCATTTATTCACCAGTCTTCCAACCTTCCATCCATTATCCACCAATCCTTTCCCATCCTCTCCTCCCAATAATCCAATTGTTTGCATAAATCCTTATTCCATAATCCTACTAACATCTATGAGCATAATATATAAAATGCCTTGGTACAAAAAATAACATTATAAAATATCCTAAAAAAATCATCACCTTTGTGAAAACCTGGCAAACAAGCGCCTTGATGATATAAAAAATGACATATCAAGGGATACCATCCATGGAAATAGATGAGTGAGTCCTTCAATATTCCTCATCAGGTATCTATTGTCTTCCAAATCCACTCATATGTCCATTCTATTATCCTTATCCCCTTACACTCTACACTTTGGGGAAAGCTCCATCCATACTATCCTACTAAGTATACCTTCCATACCCCCTATCCCTCATCCATCATCCTCTCTAAGTACATCATCAATTTCTGAATTTTGATCTTGACTACCATATTCATTACATCAATCCATATGCACCTACCATATCCTTTATTCCTTATCCATCCACTATCTATTATCCTACATAAGTTCATCCGCTGTATCCATATCTGATCTTGACATCCCATCCATATCCTCCATCTTATAGTCCTTATCCTATTCTTTCCTCCATCCACCATCCATAATATTATATAATTCCATCCCCCTCTCCATGTCTTTGATCTTGGTTATCCCATGCATTTACTCCATACATTATCCATTATCATATTCCATCCATATCCTTTATATCATTATCCCCTATCTTATTCATACCCTCCATCCCATATTCCTTTCTACCTTTCCTACCTTTTCTCTTCATACAAACTAGAGGAACTAAAATATCCATGCATTCTTTGGACAATAAATCCTTTCTCTCCTCCATGCACATCCTCTATATACTTTCCACCTATCCATCTCATATAGCTTTTAATCCTCCATCTCTTCATCCTTCCACCTCTAGTATGTGGGCATATTTTACAATGTTATCCTTAGATCCTACTCTTCTTATTCCCCATCATCTATTCTTTCACTCACATCCCTTACACGTCATCCTTCCATTTCATACATCCTTTATCCCCCATCTTTTCACTTTTCATTTTTCTACCTTTTGTTTGGGGTATTTTAACTCCTTTTCCAGCTAGTTCTTGGATCTCTTTCCTCCATATCCCACATCTGATAGTCTTCCATATCCTACCAATGACCTATCCATTCCATCCATCTCTTTCTCAAATCATCTCTCCATATTTCCATCCTTTCATATACCTTGGCTCTCATTTTTCCTTGGTGTTAATATAATTTCTCCTTCATCCATTCTCTTTCCCAATTTCATCTACTCCACTTGTCATTTCCACCCCATATCTAATATTTTCATCTTCTTCAAATCATCTTTCCTATCAAATATCTTTATCTTCTAATCCAATCTTTCTCTCATCCAATTCAATCATTCTTATATGTTGGAATAATGGAATGGTGTTTACTGAGAGGGGAGGGATGAATTAGTAATCTTAAAACTATCAATTAACCCTTAATATTTTGTTCTTGCATTACTGACCATTGATGCTTTTTTATCTTATGCATGTAATATCAAATTATAAACCTAATTGTATCTAAACATTCATGAAATGTAAGTACACATTACACAAGAATTGGTAACGCAGAAAACCCATGTTAGAAGGTAAACAATGCAGTGAGGATGAAAACCACAAAGTTTCACTATCTGCAGAATGGAAGGTTCTGGTTAAGGCTACAAGTGTGATCACGTCTAATGATCTTACCCTATTAGGAGTAACATTTGAGACTTGTTAAGGTCTACTTTGTGAATATATTTAGCAACACTGTTAAGTGTGCACTCGGTTAAGAGATTTACATAAATACTGTTAAGTCCACCTTCTTAAAGGATTTATTTTATTTGCTACAATTGTTATAGAGTAGGCAAAAATACTTGTTGACCTCATAGTATGCAATCCTGAATTGTTGAATAGAGATCCTTTAAGTTCACAATGTATGTGTATCACCTATATCGATTGATTAATACCTTTGTTCTGCAAAATAGCCTTGAATCTTTTTCTTCATAACTGAATTTTGTTGTTTGTCTCCTGCATAAAATTCTTTGTCTGATCCATAGATGTATGTTGCAGATACAATAATCAATGTCTGATTGATTTCTACATCTATTTATACAATGTATTGACTTATTTAGGTTTCATTCTTTACAATAGAAACTCTATGATCAAAGGTTTACAACTTGACCTTGATCTCCTAGTTTTAATGTTTTCAATCAGTTAGAATGATTAAAAAATTACATGTACTTTACTTGTCCCTCAAGAAATGGTTTTAAAGATAAGCATAAAGCAAATATAAAACTCAAGTGTTTTATCTAACGTGTAACTCAAATCCACATTTCTCAGAAATAAAGTTGTCTCTCGGTAGAACAGTGCTTGGGTTGCTATGTAGTCTTTCCTCAGTGATGTCTCTATAGACATTCTTCTTCTCAGGTTTCTCTATAGACTGAGTGTTGGTTTACTCTTTTAATATGTCTATCGGTTTACACTATAAACTATGTTATCGATTTACACTATAAATTGTGTTGTCGGTTTACACTATAAATTGTCTACCGGTGTTCACTTGCACTTAGCATTTTTGGTAACCTTTGTGAACTATTATGTTGGGTTGCAGTATAAACCTATCCTTCGGTGATTATGTTACCAATGGTTCACAAACTATTTCCTTTGTATAATAATGACAAAATATTATCCTTTAGGATTATCAACCTCCCCCTTTGGCATTAGTTGATGACATTAATTTTTCCATTAGTACACTTAGTGGAAAACATTGACAGAGATCATCGGTACAAGCATTACCGATGGACTACAAGCATTACCCGAAAACAATGAGCATAACCGACAGAACACAAAGGTCATGAAAATTGCTAAGTATGGAATTGACAGATGAACACTGACAAGTGTTGCACTGACGAAGTGAACAGGACATCACTGACAGGTCAATAACATAACATTGAGAACATCACCGACAAAACAATTTTGAGAAAAAAATTGACAGAATAGAAAAGGCATACTTGATGACCAGTTCAAGAAAGGAACAACAATGAGCAAGAAAACTGATTGTCAGAACCAATAGTCAGTTAGAGAACCTAAAAATAGTGGATCTAAGTTTTACACATCATATAAAGCAATGTAATTCTATTTATAGAGTATTATTTTGTTTTAAATCATAACTTGAGGGTCAAGCAATCTTTATGTAAATGTTTTAAAGCATCCTAACGGATCTAAAACATATCTAACTAAAGATCAAGGTCAAGTTGTAAACCTTGGATCTAGAGTTGACTTGCAAAGCATGAATCAAGAATTGAGCCAAAATCTAGTATAAATAGATGTTCAAATCAATTGTGAGTTATGAATTTACTATTGTTGATGGCCATGAAGAGCATCTAAGGAGAAGAAGGAAGAATTCATGCAACATTCAGAAACAAATCACATCAATTGTCAAGAACACACAAAGGATACTGACAAGAAGATAAAGGTATTATTCAATCATGGAAGGATGATTACTTATACATAGGAAGCTTTATTGGATCTTTTATCAGCAATTAGAGATTGCATACATCATTAGATCAAAGACTTATGTAGTTGCATTCTAACAAGTGCATCACATCTAAAATCCTTTTGTAGAAGGCGGACTTAATCATTGTTTACAAATCTATTAACAGAGTGCACACTTAACAGTGTTGCTAAAGCTTCAAATGAAGTAGATCTTAATAGGTCTCCACTATAATACTCCTAATAGGGTAGGTCATCAGAAGTGACCAATTGTAAGCCTTAACCAGCCC
>MU227558.1:629790-650107 GCA_018584345.1 Thuja plicata | reverse complement strand
ATCATATCTTGTGTTATGTGTTATCTATTTTCATGAATGTTTCTTTTATGGTTATATATTAAAGAACTTATGATATGATTGCATATACATAAAGAAAGATGAACAGTTAGATAAGATAATTTACAAATTGATGGTTAAGGGTTAATGGGCTAAGAAAGAAAATTTTTAGAGGTACTGATTCACCCCTCCCCTCTCAGTACATCATTCCAATATAATTCCAACAATTGATATCAGAGCTAAATCACTCTCTTGAAAAGCTTAAAAACTTAAGAGAAAAGATCAGAGTAATGGACAAGTTCAGACTTGACATGACTATTGAGAATGAGCAGTTACAGATGCAAATAAACTATGAGTAGTATAAAGAGGCGAGAATAAAACTGATAAAATTTCTTGATGAAAGAAAGATTATGGAAACTAGGCTGAATGAGAAAGACTACAAAGAATTGGAAATACAAGATTACTTTGAAACAATAGAATCATCAATGAGAAAATCTTCAGACACATCAGTAGAATAAATTACAAGCCTACAAGAGGTCAATCTACATCTGACAGATCAAATCAAGATGCTAAAAATTGGTCAAGAGACTCAAATGGTAAAAATGATTGATGTCATGAATGATGCAATAAAAGATGAAAATGAAAGAACACTATCCATTGATGATAGGAGGAAAATCACAGAGAAACTACAAGAGAAAGAATCAAGATTCAAAGACTTACTGAGCATCACCATGAGGTTGCCAACCAGATTATTCTTATGAGTCAAGAAGAAAATAGATTAAATACAGAACTCATTGAAATAATATAGATCATTGGTGAGCTAAGAAAAGAGAATGAAAAATTGAAGCAAGAAATCAAAGTCCAAAATCAACACAATGAATTAATCAAAAAGGCTGAAGATAGCGACAAAAGGATGGATGATTTTCTTGATGGACAGAGAAGAGTCAACAACTACACATGATTAGGATACAATGAGAATGGTGAATCTTCTAATAAACCATATTAGAGGAATGCTTTCACAACCCCAAGATCCAAGAAGCTGTCATGCAATCACTGTGGAAAACCAGGCCACACCTAAAACACTTGCAGAAGCAAAATGAAAGGTATTTCTCAAGCACAATCTAATTTTATTGGTAATTGTTATAAATTTCAAAAGAAAGGACACAAGGCACATGAGTGCAGATCCAAAGTGACAAATTGAAAGAGAAAAACCTATATGGACAAATACTTTCCTACATTCAAGATGGATGGGCATACACATAAGGAATGCTAGAAAAAGAACAACAAGGCATGGACACCAAAGGAAACTAATAAAAGCTACAAACCAACAAGAGTAAGTAACTCATATGTTTGGGACTATAACACATGGGTAAACTACACAACATGTGGAAGGTATGGTCATAATGCTGCCAACTATATGAGAAACTAGACCACAAAGTCAAGAGGTTGAACCAATCTAGGTATGGCATGTTTACATTGTCATAAGGTTAGACATGTGATAAAAGATTGCAAAGACCGACTGATAGACACAAGTACACATCCCAATGGAAATACCATTGATGACATCAAAAGAATGAGAAACAAGATGTGGGTAAAAGCCATAAACATTGAAGGTGCTGGAAGAAGCAATGCAAATGGTGACACCTCATCCAATTGATCTGGTGACATCACTACATCTAACTAGATTGCACAAGTATGGAACTGCATTATGACAAGTTACATTATACATCGGTTCCATTACACATAGTTCATATTTTCATATTAGCATGAATAAATATGCAATATATTGTTATTTTCTAAACTATTGAAAACCAACCATTAGTTATTGGGCACAATTTGCATCGGTGACCACACACAGAAAATTTAGCACTACTTACTGGAATGTATCAGTCATTACACAAGCTAAGTGTAAACCGATGGATATTAGTGAACATTGAATCAACAAAAGCTATCTTCGCAACCTCACTGACAATCATCAATGAAGTATCCAAAAATGCTAGCAACCCCGATGCTTTGCACAGACACCAAAGATGTTATGAATATCTCTACCGAAAAAATCAGTCTTCATAAATCCATGAGTTGGTAAGCATTAATGACAACTTAGGGCGTAGAAAGTATAAAAGCCTGACGGGTGAACTCATTTTTGCACCCACAATTTTTTAGCAAAGTAGAGCTGACTAGAGTGATTTAAGAGCAATTTGGAAAGAGACCCAGCAGATATCATTGTGACACAAAGAATTCACATTCATAGGAAATTACAGAGAATCTATAAGTAATAACACTCACCAACCGCACTATTTTATTTGCGAAAAGCCCTAAATTTCTATAAACAAGATGGCATCGACTTCTAGAGTTGAGAAAATTAAGGATGATAAGAAGAAATCCTTCAAGCTTGTCAGCAAAGGTTCGTGTGCTAAACCTAAATACAAGTTACACCCTGAAATAGATTCACAACCTGACAATTCCAGAGCATTCTCCAGAATCCCACCTAGGGTTTTACTGGTAGAGGATGTAATGTCCTATATTCATTGTAAGATCTCAGAAATAGGAGATCTAGACCTAGACAATGCCTATAGGGCACTATGTGATGATGCTGGAAAGATTAAAGATGAGCACAAACACTTGGAAGTAAAGGTACTCACAAATGTACTGCATTTTCCTAAGGTCTTCAAGACAGAATGGATAAAGATTGTTCTTAGTAGAGTTCATAACAAGACTCTATGGCTAAATAAGGAAAAGCCAATAAAAATGATGTTATTCATGCCGTCATAGGTTATCCTACAACTGATAAACCATAGGCTCACAAGCACCCATCTCTGGAAGAAGTGGAAAAAATGACTGGTGCTAAGTCAGATAAAAGAGCACTAAAGGTCAACACCATTACCGATGTAGAGCTGAAGTTTGGAGCATGTGTTGTTGGATATAAGATATTCCAAGCATACCAAATGAATAGCATATCTAGTACTACTATGAGAATAGCATACAAGATTATCAAACAAGGGAAGAAGATGGATCTTGCAGAGATCCTGTTACATCAATTTCAGGAGAACACATGCACAATAAGGTCTTCAAGGACAAACACTTGTAAGTTTGGTTCCCTCATAATGTGCATATTATTTTATTTTTAATAATACTTTCCTTCCATAGGAAAATTGGTATGGGACACAAGCAGACCCATAACTATTTAGATAGGTGAATTCATAGAATCACTGGGAACAAATTTTGATAATGTTATGCATGAGTACTTCAAAACCATTAAGGAAATGGTGCAAGAAAGAACTAGAATTCCTGAAAGTCAGATACAGGAACACTAAGAAGACATATGTTTCATGGTAGATACTGATTTCACATACATCCCAATAGTAGTACCAAGGAAATCATGGCTTTTAAAACTAGAATATGAAATCAAAACATGATTAGCCAATGAGTGCATTAAGGCACTATTAAATGAACCAGTAGACAACAAGCAACTAAGATTTGGTACCTGTGAAGAGGCCAAATAGAAGATTATAAAAAATCTTGTTGTCAAGAAGGTTGTAAATCAATCAAAAAGAATGGTGAAGAATTTGAAAAATAACTTGAATATATCTTCTAAAGGAGAAGAAGAAAGAGAAGGTGAAGAGGAATAAGAGGATAAGGAGGAACTCACCACAGACCAGCTTCCCATCAATGATATAGTAGAGCAAAATGAATCAGAGGAAGAGAAGTCTAATTCACCACCTCCTCCTCCAGCTAAGAATTCAAGAACAAGGAGCCAAACAACAAAGGATGAAACTCCTTCTCAAATGGTAAAAGGAAAGGTGTATAAAAGGAAACATGACACACCAAAGGCAAAACAACCAGTTAGGGCACCTGCCAAAATGAGGAAATTTGTTCAGACAAATGAGGATTTAGAGGACTCAGTTATGGATGAACCTGATGCTACAAAACAAGCAAAGGAAATAGCAAAGACCTTCATCACCCACTGAAGACATTGATAAAATATGTAAGTATATTTCTGAAGTTGCATCTCTTGGACATCCTAAGATTAGGAAATGGTTAAGATGGGCTTCTATAGAATAGAATAAGATTGAAGATGCACTTATTGCTAAGATGTGAAGACACTATTATATCCCACTATAATTCACTATACATGATGTACCACAAAAACTATTAATAAGAATATCTTCTAGATTCACCTTTGCACTTCATGAGGAGAAAAGGATAAGAGAACAAGTACTGGTTTCTCTTATGCCTCCTGAATAAAAAAGAGAAGAAATCAATGAAATCATGGAGAAACATGTAAAAAGTTTCTCACCCAAGATGAGAGCTTATAAATTTCTTGAAGAGAATCTTATAGAGCTAGAACAAGAAACCCATGATACATGGAGTAAGATACTCAATCCTGATGAGAAGAACAGTTATGAGAAGGAAACCATCAATTAGAGAGATAACTCAATAACTAACTTAGATAGTGAAGAAGTAAAAATAACTGGCTAGAAAAAAATTGACATTATAGATGAAGAACAGCCAAAAGACGGTGAAAATGATCAAATACCAGCAAGTCAAATACACATCGGTTTAGATAGTGAAGAAGTTACCAAAGAAGAATTGTCAATAAAAGGTAACTTAACTGATGATATAAATGATGAATCTTGGTTAGACAACATTGTCAATGAAACCATAGGACAAGACCCTACAAAATAAATTCAAAAAGATGAAGACATAAATGTTGCAAAGGGCAATACCGACGGATAGGATACAATTATTGACACTGCAACAGTAAATACATCTAAAAACATGAATATTTTAATTGATGCTATTGATATTTAGTCAAGTTAGGACAAATCATCTAAGAAAGATGATAATATACCCAAGGATATTTATACAAATGAAAACATAGTTTTATCAAACACTCAAAAGGATATAAATATAGAAATGAAGGATACAACCGACAATCAACAAGAAGTGCCAAAAGAACAAGACAAAGAAGCTGAAAATGAAACATAGGATACACTGAGAAAGGGTGAAGAAAAGGATAAAAGTGAAGGAGTCCAGCAGGATGAAGGCATAAAACTTAAAGAAATATATCTTGGCTATAATGGATGAAGTTATAGAAGTTCCAAACTAGGATATTACCACTTTGGACAAGGATAAACTTCAAGAGTTTGGAGTACTTTGTCAAAGAAAAGCGATTCAAAAGAAAATGATACAAGAACACATGGAAACAATGGCACTTGACAAGGCAAGAGACATTCTCCAACAACTTGTTCCTGAGCTAAAACTTGAAGCAAATGCTACATTTAAGGAACAAATTGTTGTTCTTACTGACACAATCACAGAGGAAAGTATAGATGCAGAACAAGCTATGGAAGAACAAGCAAAAAAGAAGTATCAATACAAATTAATTGATAAAATTAGGCAAGAAGTGGCATTAAACAAGGTAAAGCTCTCTAAAATAATTGATCAATTAGAGCCAATGATTTTTGAAGCAATTACATTAGTTCAAAAGATGTGCACACTTGAAAACTTTACAAAAGAAAATAGTGACAAGCTAGCAGAGATAGATTCAAATGTCACAGCAAGTGCACAAAGCCTAACCTCAAATGCAGACAGTATAAAGGCACATCATGAAAAGTTCATTGAGGCTAATAGCCTAAGGCAAGAAATATGGGATGTTGAAACACAACTAAGAGGTGAGATTACCGAGCTTTAGGCACACATTCTGCCTAATCTTACTATTCTACAGCAACATATTTCTGATGCAAGAAATCTTATTGCAACCCTTGAGATGTCTATACGGATATCACTGGAGCACATGGCTCTAGAAATGCTAAAGGAGAAATGGGAAAAGATGATGGAGGAGATCAAGTCCTCACATTCGAACCTTTTTGGAAAGTTGTAAGTACCTTTTCCTTTAGAATCAAAAAGGAGGAATAGAAAGGAAATGTATATTGTATGTACACAAGGAAAAGATATATATAAAGATGCTTATGTACAATATATAACAAAAAAAGGGAAAAGGAAAAGTACATAAGGATATGTATATATACTTACACTTACCGGCATATACATAGGGGGATTCATTCAAATGAATAAGGAAGGAGTATACACAGGTGTACATACTAATACACTCAGTATGTTGCACATATCAATGTTTTTTATACTAATGTCAAAGGGGGAGATTGATGACATCAATTTTTCCTTTAGTACACTTAGTGGAAAACATTGACAAAGATCATCGGTACAAGCACTACTAGCGGACTAAAAGCATTACTGACAAATAGAAAGCATACCCGATAGAACACAAAGGTCATGAAAATTTCTAAGTATTGAATTGATCGACGAAGACTAACAAGTATTGCACCAATGAAGTGAACATGACATCATCGATGAGTCAATAACATAACATTGAGAACATCACTGATGACACAGTTTTGAGAACAAAACCGATGGAATAGAAAAGGCATACCTAACGACCAGTTCAAGAAAGGAACACTAACGACCAAGAAAACTGACTGTCAGAACTGACAGTCAGTTAGAGAACCCGCAAATAGTGGATCTGAGTTTTACATGTCAGATAAAGCAATTTAATTCCATTTATAGAGTTTTATTTTGTTTTAAATCATAACTTGAGGGTCAAGAAAGCTTTATGTAAATGTTTTAAATCATCCTAAGAGATCTAAAACATATCTAACTAACGATCAAGGTCAAGTTGTAAACCTTGGATCTAGAGTTAACTTGTGGAGCGTGAATCAAGAATTGAGCCAAAATCTAGTATAAATAGATGTTCAAATCAATTGTGAGTTATGAATTCATTATTGTTGATAGCCATGAAGAGAATCTAAGGAGCAGAAGGCAAAATTCATGCAAAGTTCATAAATAGATCACATCACTTGTCAAGAACACAGAAGGGCTACCGACGAGTAGATAAAGGTATTATTCAATCATGGAAGGATGATTACTTATACATAGGAAGCTTTATTGGATCTGTTATCAGCAATTAGAGGTTCCATACATCATCAGATCAAAGACTTATGTAGTTGCATTATAACATGTGCATCACATCTAAAATCATTTTGTAGAAGGTGGACTTAACCGTTCTTTACAAATACCTTAACAGAGAGCACACTTAACAGTGTTACTAAAGATTTAAATGAAGTAGATCTTAACAGGTCTCCATTGTAATACTCCTAACAGGGTAGGTCATCAGAAGTGACCAATTGTAAGCCTTAGCTAACCCCTTCTTATCTGCAAATTGTGAAGTCTTGTGGGTAACAATCCCCACTGCATTTTTTACTTCCTAACAAGAGTTTCCTGCGATATCATATCTTGTGTTATGTGTTATCTATTTTCATGAATGTTTATTTTATGGTTACATATTAAAGAACTTATGATATGATTGCATATACATAAAGAAAGATGAACAGTTAGATAATATAATTTACAAACTGATGATTAAGGGTTAATGGGCTAAGAAAGAAAATTTTTAGAGGTTCTGATTCACCCCTCCCCTCTCAGTACATTGTTCCAATATAACTCCAACATTAGTATCAAAAACTGATATGTGCAAAATTGAAATGTTCAATATATGCACCAAAATTTTTACCTTGTCAATATGACTCCCCCTATGTGCATGCCTCGGTGTAGTGTATGCACATGTTTCTTCCTTTATACATTTATTTCCCTTTCTATCAATTCTCCCTTTCATCTTATCATTTCCCTTTGTATCATTTCAGTTCCCCTTTTTTTTAAAATAATGACAAAGGTGTAATACTTTCAACTTGTCAAAAATGTAGGAATAGGATTTATTTATGTCTTTGATCATCTTCTCCCATTTCTCCTTGAGGTTTTCTAGGGCCATGTGCTTTAATGTTATCCTAGTGTGTATATCATAGATAGTGTCAGTGAGAGACATCTCCAGAGTGAAAATTAGTATTTTTTCCAATGTCAAGTGTTGTTGCACTAATGTGAGATGTGGTAATAGTAGATCTTGGAGCTCTGTTACCTCATCTGGGATTTTGAATTCTTCCTCTTGAATCTTGAATCTCAACCATTTAGATTGTACAAACTTCTAATAATACAAATTAATTGCATTATCATTGGTTGTGAGACCTTGTGCACTAGCATTAAGATTTGCATCTATCTTAGCAATCTTTTCACTATGCTCCTTAGTGAATTTCTTTATGCTGCATAAGTTTTGAACTAAGGTTATAACTTCTGAAATAATTGGTTCCAATATATTGACCAGTTCAGAAAGCTTTACCTTGTTCTCTACCACTTATTGGTTGATTTTCTTTGTAAGTTTGTATTGGTACTTCTTTGTATGTACTTCTATCACCTTGTCAGATTTCACATTCTGTTATATAATGGCCTCAGTGAGAAACACTAATTGATCAAGTATTGGTGCACTTTGATCAATTTGAGTGTCTGTTACTATCTCCAAAAGTATATCCTCTTTATTCTCTAGTACCAATGTTTCCTTGTGCTCCTTTTTGAGCTTATCTTGTATGGCTTTCCTTTTACATAGTTCTTCATACCTTGTTAACGACTCATAATCCACTATTCTTGGATGACAGTCATGTATTTCTATAATCTCATCCAAGGTGACTGGATTTTTATTCATCTTCTTCTTCTTTGAAATTGTGCTATAATTAGGGGAATGTAGAACTATGGCTATTTCATGCTCTTTTTCTTGCTTTGGTGATTGTATGGGAGGTGTGGTGCCTGTTGTTTACTATTTGGTATTGACCTGTTGATTGGTAGTGGACATCTATGTTAGTAATAACTGAAAGGGGGGGTGATTCAGTGGCCTCAAAAATTAATCCTTAAATCAACCCTTAAAAATTATAACCACAAATTATGTCTCAAGTTATCTTCTATCCTACAAGATGTATGTCTTGAAATACTTTTATCAATTTACTACTTGCCAGATTTCTTTGTTAATCTCTCTTCTATATGATTATTGATAAGTAGTTAACTATTTATCGAAACACAGTAAATATGCAGAGTATACCGATCAATCTAGAATTGCATATGTGAAATGTAAAATAGTAAAGTAATAAAACATTGACACATAACACCTAGATTTTTAACGTGGAAACCCTGTTAAGGGAAAAACCACTAGGACCGGTACCCCAAATTTTCACTGTTATGAAGTGAACCTTGTTAAGAGCCAACCCTTTTAAAGGTTACAAACACATTGTTAGGTGTGACCTTGTTAGAGGATTTCTAAATAGTTTGTCAACTAATATCTGGCACCTAATGCTACCATCCTTGATCAAACACTCACTTGGCTTGTCAATTGGTATCAGGCATATCCAATGCTACTTTTTTTATTAAATTTTTGATACTCCTTCGGATGTATCTCAATTGTAAAAGACTTTTAAGTCCTGCTCGATTAAGAGGCTTTTATGGTTTAATTGTTAAATAGAAACAATAATGATTTGTTCATACATACAACTCAATTGCATATTTTTTAGATATATTGTAAGTCCATTACCTCTCTGATCAATATGATCATGTATACCTTTCCTCCACATGGTTATGCTCTATGACACTTGTCTCATTGTTCATCGGTATCTGCATAATCTAGCTCTTCCTTTAGCTTGTTCATCAGGACTGAAATAAGACCTTCTTCTCCTTCATATTCTCTTTAGCATCTTTCCTCTTTTCTCTTGTTCACCCCACACACACTCATTCATAATGAATTGG
The DNA here is from genome assembly GCA_018584345.1 of Thuja plicata. Classification (NCBI taxonomy): domain Eukaryota; kingdom Viridiplantae; phylum Streptophyta; class Pinopsida; order Cupressales; family Cupressaceae; genus Thuja; species Thuja plicata. The sequence continues at coordinate 640,417 of MU227558.1, read as the reverse complement.
GTTTGTCTCTATATAGACATGATTTCCTCATTTCTTGGCTTTCTTTATTCTTGGCTCATTCTCCAATTCTTGCCAATAGATTTAGAGAAAACTCATGATTTATCTCAAAGAGATCTTCTTGTAAACTAGAAAAATCAACTTTATATCAATTACTTGTCTCCAGCTTTATCTGGATGATTAAAACAATGATAGGTATTCATTAATTCTATCATTAGCTTCTTGATAGCTATGCATTTTGTCATTTTCTGAACTCTCTATTCTGTCAGTCAACACTTCAGTTTAGTCAGTGGTGATAACTAACTATTCTATCGGTGAGACTTCAGTTGTCATCGGGATCTCCTTCCTTTGTCTTTTCCATTGTGCAACACTGAAATCATTTCCATCATTTTTCTCGTCTGGCAACACTTTAACTCTGCTCATCGGTAATGCTGTGCAATATCTCATCAGGTAACACTGTGACTTTTCTCTTTTACTTTGACCATCAGTGTGCACTCCTTTGGTGTATGTAGTCACTTAGTGAATACTTGACTTGTATGTATTACTGATAGCATAGCCTTGATTCATCGGTTCTTTGAAGTCTTTGGTAGTATTTTCATGACCATACAGATTATATCAAGTTGACATCAATGACAATACAATACATTAACTGATTTAATTCCTTGTATGATCATCAACTTAACATCTTCAAACATTTAATTAGTTACATGTCATCAATCTCTCCCTTTGGCATTAATGGTAACATACTACATTATTATACTATACTTATTACTAATACAATATGAAATATACAATTTCATCAAGCTTTTCTAATGTAACTAATACAAGTGTCTGGCCTTTGGTAAGCTCAAATAGCGTTGATTTGATTCTTGCAACATTCTTCTGTCTTCAATCCCTTCACTGGATAGATGTAGAATATTTATTTCTCTAATGTGACATTTTCTTCTTTATGTGTCAAACTCTCTCCCTTTGACTATTTTGCTTTCTTGTGATGTTTCTTTTTACCAATTCTTCTTTCTTTGTGTTTACTCTCCCTTTCTTGTTACATCTCTCCCTTTGGATACTTTGATGGATATGATCTCTCCCTGAGTTGATAATGGATATAATATTTGTATGATAATGAGATATCTCCCTCCCTTTGACAGCAATGCCAAACAAACATCCTTTTCAAACAAGTATTTGACAGTGATGCCAAATGGATCCTTTCTATCTATAATATATTCCTTGAATTTCTCACTCCATCGGTAATAACTCTAGTGTTCGGTATAGATAAATACCTTGCTGTGTATAGATGTATCTATGAAGTCAATCTCTTTGCTTGCATCAACATGAATGATATTCTGATAATATGCAAACTGATGCAACCTTCTAGTCAGCTTGCTAACTAGTAGAGAAGGGTGTAACCCCTATTATTTTTCTTAAGTACTCAAATGCATCCTTGGGAAGTGGCTTGGTGAAGATATCAGACAATTATTCCTTTGATTACACATACTCCAGTATCACCTCCTTTGCCTCAACTTGTTCTTTTAAATAATGATGCTTGATGGCAATATGCTTTGTTTTAGGATGCATGACTAGATTCTTGGAAATGTTTATTGCACTTGTATTATCATAGTAGATAATTATTGGTTTGAAAATTGTCATATGCATACCTTCCAGTAACTATTTGATCCATGCAATATTTGAGAAGTTTGCAGCAACATCAACATACTCTGCCTTTGTAGTAGATTGAGAGATGCATCCTTGCTTCTTGCTGATCCATGTGACAAGTGTTTCAGCCATAAAGAATGCTCCTCTAGTTGTGCTCTTTTGGTCATCAATATTTTCATCCCAATCAGTGTCGGTAAAAACCTTAAGTTCAAATTTTCCTTCTCTTTTATACCATAAGCCATATTCATAGGTATTCTTCAGATATCTTAGGATTATTTTTACAACAGTCATCTGTGACTCCCTAGGATTAGGAAAAAATCTAGCAACTATTCCTACTGCATGTGCAATATCTGGTCTAGTATGTACAACATACATGAGTTTTCCAATCATTGATCTTTAAAAATTCTTATTTACCTCTGATGACTTGTCTTTATTTGTCAGCTTACATCCAGTTGCCATTGGTGTTCCAACTGGTTTGGATTCTTCCATCTTGAATATTTTTAGTACTTCTTGGATGTACTTGGATTGTGTAATGAAAATATATTCATCTTGTTGCATGATCTATAGACCAAGAAAGAACTTTATCTCTCCAAACATAGACATCTCGAACTCTTTGCTCATCTCATTTGCAAATGATTTACATAGCATATCATTGCCTCCAAATATGATGTCATCAACAAATATCTCAACAATCAAAATGTTAGCATCATTATCTTCCTTCAAATAAAGATTACTATTTTCATTAGTCCTTACAAATCTAATACTTATAAGATAGGAGTGAAATCTTTCATACCAGGATCGAGGTGCTTGTCAATCAATACAAGGCTTTGTGTAGCCTACATACCATGTTCCTCTTCTTTGGATCAACAAACCCTTCTGGGTGCTCAATGTATACCTCTTCCTCAATTATTCCATTTAGGAATGCAGAATTGACATCCATTTGGTATACCTTTAATACTTTATATGTGGCATAAGAAAGAAATATTCTTACTCCTTCTAGCCTAGCAATGGGTGCAAAGGTCTCTCCATATTCAATCCCTTTTTCTTGTGCATACCCCTTGCATACTACTCTTTCTTTATTTCTTGTGACTTGTCCATTCTCATTCAACTTATTCCTGAATATCCATTTTGTACTAATGATATTCTTTTCATCTTGTCTCGATACAAGTGTCCATGTCTTATTTTTCTCTATCTTCTCAATCTCTCCATTCATAACACTTATCCATTCATCATTATCTAGTGTAGCATTGACAAGTTTGGGCTCATAATAAAAAATAAGACATCTTGTATTTAGAGAATTACTTCTTGTTCTCATACCAGCCTTTTTATCTCCTATGATCTGGCTTTGTGGATGGTTCCTTATGACATATCTTGCAAGTACTAGTTTAGCTCTTTGTCTATCAGCTGAATCATTATTTTTTTCTTCATTCTGTTCTCCATCACTTTGTGCATCATCTTGAGCAATATTCTGATCGTCGATATTTGCAGCCTGAAGCTTGGATGCAATGATCTATTGCTTTGGCGATCTACATTGTTGGTCAGGTAGAGTTTTAGGTTTGTCATTGTAAGAAACCTATTGTATTCCTCTAGTTCTTTAGTGCTTTCCTTTTCATTCTTCTCACAAATTCATCTATATTTACATTTGCAATTTCAACAATTTTGTTAGAGGCTTTATTTAGACATTTATAAGCCTTGCTCTTGGCAGAATACCCTAGAAAGATTCCTTCATCACTCTTGGAGTCAAGTTTTCCATTTCTATCATCTTTTAAGATATAACATTAACTGCAACAAATTTTGAAATAACTCACATTGGGTGTGTATCCATACCATAGCTCATGAGGTGTCTTTTTGGTGTCTTTCTTCAATTGTACTATGTTTAATGTGTAAACAATAGTACTAACAGCTTCCCTCCAGAAGATTTGGGTGATGCCTTTCTCTATAATTAGTGTCCTTGCACAATCAACTATGGATCTTTTCCTTCTTTCAACAATACCATTTTGCTATGGTGTTCTTGGTGTAGAGACCTGTCTTCTGATTCCATGCTCATTACAAAAGTTAGTGAACTCATCTGAAATAAATTCCCCTCCTCTATCTGACCTTAAGTATTTTAATTCTTTACCATTTTTCTTCTCAACCGTTTCTTTATACCTTTTAAACATCTTAAATGCTTTTGATTTATCTTTTAGAAACATAATTGTCATCATTCTAGAGTATTCATAAACAAAGAGAATAAAATATCTATCTACATAATAACTCTCTTTCCTCATAGGTCCACATAAATCAGTGTGGACTAATTCTAGATTTGCATCAGATGTATGGATTTTGCTTATAAAACTAGACTTTGTCATTTTACCTTTTTGACAATTCTTACACATGATGTTGTTGGGCTTGCTCATCATCGGTAAGCCTTTGAGATTTCTCTTTTTGCTAATATTTATCATGTTGTCAAAATTCACATGGCACAATCTTTTGTGCCACAGCCATATGTCTTCATTTGTAGAAATCAAACAAGTGGTGTTAGTATCATTTAGATAGAATAAGTTATCTTTTGTCTTCTCATGGATACCAATCATATTTCCATATTTATTGAAGATCCTTGCCTTCTTATTTTGAAATTCTACTTTGTGAATTGAATTATTCAATTTAGAAACACTCAATAGATTATAATTCAATCCATTTACCCAATAAGAATTTTTACATTTTATCTGGTTATTCAACATTATGGTACCTCTACCTTCAATTGGACAATGTGTGTCATTACCCATTCTTACTAAACCACCTTTATATTATTCAAAAGTTTCAAAATTTTTCTTATCACCAATCATATGGTGAGTGCAGCCACTATCTATGATGCAAACATCATTTTTACTAACTTTAGATATGAGTGCAATTTCTACATACCTTTCTTCATCATCATCTGAATCATCTTTTACTACCACAAACACCATCTTGATGTCTTCATCAGATTCGGTGTCAGTATTACCATCTTTGCATTTTTATAGGTAACTAGCCTTCTTTCCTTTGTCCTTGTAGTCTCAAGAATCACTTCTTTCTGATTTTTGATAGCTCTTGTAATCACCTCTGTCAGACTTCTTTTCAAATGTTCTATCATTACTTCTGTCATCTTTTCTCCTATTAGGACATCTTGCTGAAAAGTGTCCAATCTCTTTTCAATTAAAAAAAACAAGTGGTAATTTACCTTTGTATTTACCTTTGCCTCTTTTCATTCTTGTAGCCATAAGTGCTTCAATTTCATCAAGATCATCGTCTTCACTTTCACTATCACTAGCTTTTCTCATAGTGGTTTTATGACTTGATTTACTTATTCTAATAGAATTTTTGAATGCAAACTCTATGTTTGGTAAGACACTATTATCAAAATTATTCATCTCAAATGAAATCAGTCTTCCAATCAAACTATCTAGAGTAACATTGCTATTTTCTATTGCTCTCATTTCTTGAATGGCAGATACTCTAATAGCATAACTAGGTAGTAAGGTTCTTAGAATTTTACTTACCACTATATCTTCTTCTAGTACACCTCCAAATCCTTGCATAGTATTGACTACCTCTTTGATTTTTGTGTTGTACTGAGTGATGTTTTCACCTTCTTTCATTTTGAGATCATCAAACTTTCCTCTAAGGCTTTCTTCCTTGGCTCTCAAAACATTTTTGTCACCACCATATACAAGCATCAATTTGTCCCACATCTGCTTTGCAATCTTGCAGGTTTTGACATCTTCAAATTTAGCATCAGAGAGTGAGGAAGCAAGCTCTATCATCATGAAATTATGCTCATGTTTCTCTCTCAATTGTTCAACTATTGGTGCTCCTGTGGGAAACACATATTCAGCATCTAAGTAATGAGTAACATCATTACCAATACCTGATAAGTGGAGTCTTACTCTACTTTGCCACGAAGCAAAATTATCTTTGTTCAACTTGGGAACATCTCATTTGTTCATCTTGTGATCTTTAGCTTAGGTCTTAAAACCTTCCTTCTAAGCACACAAGCTATGATACCAATTTTTATTAGTAACTGAGAGGGGGGTGAATTAGTGGCCTCAAAAACTAATCCTTAAATTGACCCTTAAAACTTATAACCACAAATTATGTCTCAAGTTATCTTCTGTCCTACAAGTTGTATGGCCTAAAATACTTTTATCAATTTACTACTTGTCAGATTGCTTTGTTAATCTCTCTTCTATATGATTACCAATAAACAATTAACTATTTATTGAGACATAGTAAATATGCAGAGTATACCGGTCAATCCAGAATTGCTTATGTGAAATGTAAAATAGTAAAGTAATAAAACATAAACATATAACACATGGATTTTTAACATGGAAACCATGTTAAGGAAAAAACTATTGGGACCGGTACCCCAAATTTTCACTCTTCTAAAGTGAGCCCTGTTAAGAGCCAACCATGTTAAAGGTTACAAACACACTGTTATGTGTGACCTTGTTAGATGATTTAGAAATAGTTTGTCAACTAGTATCTAGCATCTAATGCTACCCTCCTTGATCAAACACTCACTTGGTTTGTCAATAGGTATCAGGCATATCCAATGCTACTTTTGTGATCAAACCTTTTGATACTCCTTGGGATGTATCTCATTTGTAAAAGATGTTTAAGTCCTACTCAATTAAGAGGATTTTATGCTTCAATAGTTAAACTGAAACACTAATGATCTGTCCATACATAGAACTCAATTGCAAATTTTCAGATCTATTGTAAGTCCATTACCTTTCTGATCAATATAATCACTTATACCTTTTCTCCACACTACTCTGCTCTGTGATGCTTGTCTCACTATTCATCGGTGTCTCCAAAATCTAGCTCTTCATTTAGCTTGTTGATCAAAAGTGAAAGAATACTTTCTTCTCCTTTAGATTCTCTTTAGCATCTTTCCTCTTTTCTCTTGTTCACCCTACACACACCCATTCGTAATGAATTGGGTTTGTCTTTATATAGACACGATTTCCTCTTTTCTTGTCTTTCTTGATTCTTGGCATGTTCCACAATTATTGCTAATAGATTTAAAGAAAAATCCTTATTTATCTTGAAGAGATCTTCTTGCCAACTGGACAAATCAGCTTTAAATCAATTACTTATCTCTAGCTTTATCTAGATGATTAAAAAAATGATAAGGATCTGTTAATTCTATCATTAGCTTCTTGATAGCTAAGCATTTTGTCATTTTCTAAACTCTCAGTTCTATTGGTCAAAACTTCAGTTTAGTCATCGGTGATAACTGATTGTTTTGTCGGTGTGACTTTAGTTGTCATTGGGATCTCCATCATTTTTCTTTTCCATTGGGCAACACTAAAATTGATTCCATTGGTTTACTCTATGTTTTTCTTATCGAGAAACACTATAACTCTGCTCATCGGTAATGATGTGTAATAGCTCATTGAGTAACACTATGACTTTGCTCTTTTACTCTGACCCTCGATGTGTACTCTATTGGTGTATGCATTACTGATAGCATAACCATGATTCAATGGTTCTTTGAAGTCTTTTGCAGTATTTTCATGTCCATACACATTATATCAAGTTGACATCAATGAAAATACAATACATTAACTAATTTAATGCCTTACATGATCATCAACTTAACATCTTCAAAAATTCAATCAGTTACATGTCATAAGTCTCCACATCAACCTTGTCTATATTTACAACTTTTTGTGCCTCTTCTCTTTCCTTGGCATCGCACTATTTCTCCTCTCCACTTGCATATTTCTTCTCATCCTATGTATCTTGTTACTTCCCTTAATCATCACCGGTGTCCATCGGTGTGATTGCATCAGGTTCATGTGTCTTCTCCTTTGCCTCTGTAATAATATTGATAGCTTGTATAAATAATGACATGTCACTTGGTATATTACCTATGCTACATCTATGGTATCCTTTTCCATTTCCATTTCCTACTTGGTGGCATCAATTACATCTTCATCTTTCTTTGGTTCATCATCAGAATCAATAAGTGTTATATCTTTGATGATGACCTCTGTTGAATCTCCTAATGATTGAAGTATCTAAGGTACATCATCCATGGCCTTAATTGACTATGTTTTCAACTCAACTGGATTTATGTCCTCGGTATTATTTGTGAAGATGTGTTCTGGGCTTGGTGTGGCCTCTTTCTCTTCATACTGAGAGGTCTTGGTAAGAGCTAATACCTATTTGGTGCTTGAATCCTCCTTGGGTGGATTGAATATTGCATTCCATATTTAATCACTTTCTTTCTCAAGCTCTATAATTCTTCCCTCAATTACCTTTTATGTTCTCATCTTATGTGAGAATTTCCTTGCATGCTTCTTGATCATTTCATCAATTTCCTCAACTTTTGATTCGGGTTTCATAATTGTGACTAGGGATCTTTCCCTTATCTATTTCTTGGTATGTAAGGAATATGTACACCTTGCATATATTCCATCATTAAGCTCTTGTGGAATCATCTTATTGAATTTTACATGTACATATTTGAATGCAATCATTGCCTGAATGATGGCTTCTTCTATTGTCTTCTGATCCTCAGGAGATAAGGTTATCCATTGCCTTATCTTAGCATTTGATATGCTACCTGTCTTGACAATTGATGTATAAATCTCATCAATTGTCTTAGGAACTTTGTGCTTTTTAGGTTGGGGTGATTTTTCACTCTCATCCTATGTAGTTTCTTTATCCTCTTTGCCTCTGATGTATTTTACTCTTTTCCTTAGTTCCTATTTTCTTGATTGAGGATTTCTCTTATAAGTCCTCACTATTCCTTTCTTAATCGGTGGTGAATCTACATCTTTTGAAGTCTGACTCCTAGTTCTTGATGCAACAATAGTTCTTGGTTTCATTGCAGGTAGTGCATCAAACTCAGTTGACTCAGAGCCACTCACTTTTTCACCTTCACCGATGGGTGACTGTCGCTTAGTTTCATATTTTTGTTTGGATTCTTCATCATTTACCGACAACTTCTTTTCAAGTGTCTTAACCATTTTAGTCTTATTTTTGTCGATTTGCTTCACTACTAGGCTTGTTTTAATTTTGTCCTTAGCTTCCACATAAGTGCCAATTCTTGGTAGTGATTTGTCTTCTTCCTCATTCAGTAATGCTTTAATAGCATTTGTTGCCTGATCAATGCTGATTTCATAATCTAGAGGTGGTAACCATGTTGTCCTCGGTACAGTTGGTTTTATTAAAGAGGTGTTGGTATCCACTATGAAACAAATGTCATATTTATAGTATTATACGAGTTGTTAAAGTATTCTCATTCTTTTATGCATTCTATCCTTAAAATGAGTGAAGTATGCATCCATGACTGATGTAAAATTGTCTATTAGTGACTTGATAAATTCACTAATTTTTATTTTACTGGTCGGGTAGTGTCCCAATTGACATTACCGATAGATGGGAAGAAGTTCTAGAAATAGAAAAATGTACACATGAGGAGTGATATGAACTTATATGAATTAGACCTTGGAGATCTAATTGTCTGCATGTTCTCCTCCAATTGCTTTAGTAGAATCTCAGATAGGTCCATTTGTAATTCCTTCTTCACAATCTTGTGGGCAGTGTCAACTATTCTGCATGCTATACTATTCAGTTTGTTGGCTTGGAATACCTTGTATCCCAGTACACATGCACCAAATTTCATCTCAGGGTTGGTGATTATGCTGAGTTTCAAACCTTTTCCATCCCATACTACACCTTTCATCTTCTCAATCTTGGGGTGAAAAGGATGTTTAGGGGATTTGGCCTTATCGGTTACTAGATAACCAGTTACTCTGTGTATTACATCCTTGGTGATTTGTTTCGGTTCATCTAGCCACATTTTTCCTATCATGTACTCTCCTGATTACTATTCAAATCAACTTGGATTTAAACTCTTTCAGGAACATTAGGGCTATTGGTTATATTCCCAATTTTGGCTAGTTTCCCAAGTTTTGTTGTCTTCTCTCTCTGGTTTTGTGTTCAAGATAGAAGTCTCTCAGTTCTTATGCCTTTTCCCTATCAAATTTTTTAGGTTTTCAATTCTGAATCTGTGAGAATGTGCAAAAACCTTGAAACCCTAGGTCTTATTTGGTGCTCTGAATTGAAAAGAAAACCTAAGGTCTTTTTCACTTATGTTTTGCTATTACCTTTTTATTTCACTTAAGTCATGTGTAACATTTTGATCACTTAGTCTCATAACTTGAATGACATATTCCTTTTTTTTCCTAGATTTAGCAATTAGCTTATGTCACGTAGTCTCATTCAACATTAGAATATTCCTTTGGCATTTCTAGAATTCATGATTTAGTTTGTATCGCGTAGTCGCAGGATCATTGAAAAGGCCAACAGTATATGAAGGGACCCATAGATAGGTCGTGATGTCGCAAGAAATTATTAGCAGTTAAGGGTTTATCACAAGACATCATGATCTATTTATGTTGCATAATTTCTAGATGGGTTTGAGGTTAAGTAAGTTGTGCAAAGCTTTAGTCGCATGGTCTCTAGCAAGGATTCCAGTAAAGTGAAAGTTGTCGAGACCTTGCGACTAACCATATGCAGTTTGGGATAAAGCACATTTGGGTTGTCGCCAAATTCAGGAGACGACTCAGCTTTCATTATGTGATGAGACATGTGTTAGAAGGTAAGTGGATTTCAAGGACTCATCGCATGATTGCCAAAGGTAAAAACTTATTGAGTGACTACGAGACTCATTAAGGGCTTCTGTTTGTCACAAAGTCTTTGAAGAATTTAAGGGTATGATGGATTACTTGGAAATTCCATAGGAGCCATCAGATGAAGTGATTAAAAATCCTATGGTGGTCACTGTACACACAAAATAGTGCACTTCTATGAATCCTTACATGTAAGGAAACTCAAGAATGAGCCCTCACAAATCGATCCATAGCTCTCTAGTCATGGATGTGTAAAAATGTAAAATGAAGGTCCTCAGATTGACCTAGTTGTGTCTATTGCAAATACACCA
>MU227558.1:568583-621095 GCA_018584345.1 Thuja plicata | reverse complement strand
TAAATTAGAAGAATTTTATTTAATTAAATGGGGGAAATTGAATTTAATTAAATAAGAGGAATTTTATTAAAAGGGAGATTAAATCTTTTAATTAAATAAGAGAAATTTTATTTAATTAAAAGGGAGACTAAATCTTTTAATTAAATAAAAATGATCAAACTTTAGGAAATATTGAAATAATTGAATAATTGAATTAATTACAATTTGATCAAAGAAATTGATTTGAATTGAAAATATTCCAAAGCATTGATTCAGGAATTTAATAAATGATAAAATAATAAATGGGGCCCAAAGTCTAGGCGACCATTTTAGGGTGCATACAGTCACAAAGTCTGAGAATAAAAGAGTCCAAAAGGAAAATTCTTCATGACTCAGCAGCTAAGGGTATGTCACAAAGTCGTCAGATAAAGTAAAGGGAAAAGTACCTATCGCCTTGTCTCAAAAGGTTTTGACACTTAACATTTGTATTTTGTGATCGGGAAACTAAGAGTAGTTGCTGGGTCTTGCAAAGGAAAGAAAACATCTAGCGACTCAAAGATAACCATTAAAGCTAAAAGTGGCGGTTAGTCGCATAGTCTCCAAAAAGAATGTGAGTTAGTGCTAACCATTAGTGACTTTGATTTCTTCATTGTTGCGTGATCGCCAAATGATAAATTTGGTTAATAAAGGTAAGGAAAGTTGTATAATCACTATGTCTCTAGAAAAATCATGGGTTAAAGATTGGGGTCAGTGACAGAGAAATTGTATGCAGCCGCATGGTCGCCTGATACCAAATATTAAGAAAAGGCAGTAGTATCTAATATGACAGTGTGAATCACTCATTGACCAATGACAGGCTTAGATTTATATTACTGTGCAAAAAAGGGTAACTGAGATGTATGAAAATTAGCCAATCATAGGAAGACATGTCAGTTCATTTGGATTCTGTAAGGTTTTTCTGAGGATTTATTTTTATGAATTTGATTTCCTGTCACGCTCATGGAACTATGGCTAGGCTTTCAATCAAGTTCGCAGTATGTTGAATTAAAGATAGAATTGATGTCTTCCAAATTATGAGCTGTGTACTTCAAATGGTTACTATAGGGAGCTGATGGTGTTTCATTTTCATTCATATTTCTTTTAGAATTTCAAAATGAAGAAGAGCTAAGTATTCTGAAAGAGAGGAAAATCAGAGAATTGCATGGTTTTCTGTTGCTTAAAACTTATTATTTCCCGAGAATTGTGCATAGGTGAGTAGGTGAATCTCAGAGATAGATTTGTTTCAGTATCGGTAAAGAAAAGGAGATTCAAGCATGATAAATATGAGTAGAGTGGTCAGTGTAGCTTCAACTAGTGGTGGAAGTGAAAAGATAGAAGAGGAGGCAAAGGGAAAAATAAATTATTTTGATGAATTCCTCAGACTGCTTCCTGGTTCAACTCAGAACAAAAAAGCAAATGCCAATGTGCTCATAGATGATTATCATGATGTACAAGATGTTGACAGTCTAGGAACAATAGGTTTTTCACTTTTCAATTACTTTTATAAGAATTCTGATAAAGCTATCCCAGTGTCAAACCCTTGGACTTGTGGTTTAGCTAGATAAATTGTTCCTGATGTCTACGTAGATTTAGACCTGTTTCTAAATCTTTCCAGTCATTATGACATTTTGTACAAAATGATTAAAAGGAATGATGGCACTACTCTACTGATACTAAACAAAAATTCATTCATGCAAGCCTTTGGCTTATATAGCACTATGTCTACCAGAATTGACATGACAAAGCAGGCATAGATATAGTTTGAAGCCTGGTATTGCTAGAGGCCAGTTGCAGAAACATATGCTGAAGGAGGTGAGGAAGTATTTAGATCCTATGTCTAGGAAAAGCCCATATTACTACAAGGATTTACACTTCTACATTAAGTATGTCACCTATGCCCTATGTAGAGTGCTAGGGATAGATGGAGAAGCAAAGAAGATCAATGCTGACATTTTGATGATGGTGTTGGATCTACAAGAGGTGCACTCTAATACTAGTTATGATTACATACAACATATCATTGATGAGATGAATGAGGGTTCCATTACAACTTAGAAGAAGATGAAAGATCCAAAGGAGAAGGAGCCCAAGTTCTTACACTACTCCATCCTTATGCATCTCTTGTTGCACTTTAATTTTTTAATCATGGATGTGGACAATTTGGCCCCTCAGAGGTTTTATTAGGAAGGACCTAACCCTATCCAATTTTGGGTGAGGGTTTGGAATTACATGTCTAAGGACTGTGATTATTGTGCTTTTCAAAATTAGATTGTATATCCAATAGTACAAAGTCTGGGCATCAGCAGAACAAGAGTCCCACTAAAGATTATGCAACTGCTAAGGCCATGTGACTACACTAATAAGTGGGAGGGAAAACATAATTGGGGTGATTTATTCTTGGAAGAAAATTATACTATTATCAAGGCATATGGGTGTATTCACCCACCTCATCTCTTACCTTAATATGTACCAACAAGAGTGGTTGTAATGGAGTTTATATGGAAGCTATTGTTGACAGACAATGAGCATTTTGCACCACATAAAAAGGGGACTTTGACCCCTAGGCAATTCAGAATTTTTAATTTTACAATTGGCAAAGGTGCTTTTGATGTAGTGGGCTAGTGGTTGGAACGATGCAGAATGGGGGTAGCCCCTTATAGATATATTGACCCAGAAGGTTTCATGGTAGGGGTGAGAAAATTGTATACTCCTACAATCCCCAATACCAATGTTCACTGTGAATGCATAGAGGAAGATGTGACAAGGAACATTTTGGATGAAGATGACATTCAGACAAGAAGAATGAGGATTCAAGAGTTGTTAAATCTTAAAAGACAAATCAAGAGAAATGGGATGGATTTTGGGGGTTTTTACCCTGATCTCTCATATTTTGATAAGATTAAGGCCATGATAGAAAATTATTATGTGCTTACAGAACAACTTGAGACTATTCTTGACAAGAAAGGTGCCCAAGGGCCGGATCACTCAGAATCTGAATATGATAGTAGTGGTGATAGTGATTATGCACGTCTTACTAGATATGTTCCACCACAACAAAATGTTGCTGAAGTGCCATAGAGGCAGGGAACAGAGGGCCACATTGTTGATTTGACAGTGGTGACACAACCTAATGATGTGGAAGAGCCTACTGCTAAGAGACAAAAATTAGAAATAGGTCAACCTTCAATTAAAGGGCAAAATAAGAAAAGGGATAAGGCTAAATCCCTTATACCTGGGAATAGGTTGTATGATCATAACCTAAGGAAATCAATTAGGGAGGGCAAGAAGTGAAAGCCTAATTTACAGGAGGTTGAATTGCCTCTTTAGGCCTTTGTTGATGAAAGGCTGATCCATCAGCGGGAATTTTTGAATGATGACAACTTTGTCAAAACTGAGGAGTTTAAAGACTTCCTGAGATGGTACAAGAAAGAGCAGATAAGAGTTCAACTTATAGTTGATGGTAAGGAGACCATAACAAATGAGGCTTTAGTGGCTCCACAGTCTTATGATCCTGAAAGTGAGGACATTTCACCTGACGAGGCTAGGAAATTGGTGCTAGGCAGTGGAATATTATTGGCAAAGGGCTGGGACTTGGCATCCGCCTTCATCATTAACCAGATAAGAAAATAGCCAAATCTCAAAATGGCCAGTGAGGTTCAGATGGGAGATGTAATAAAGGGATTTGGGTATAGCCCAAAGTCTCAAGATTTTGCAATGTGGAACCTATGCCCAAAGGATCAAAATCCCCAAGTGGTGAACATCTAGGAAAATATGGTTGGTATTCAGATGGTGTGGACAATGCAAAATATAGGGGATTTGGAAATATCCCAAATCATGACACACTGGGCTCACTTAAATGAGGAAAAAACTAAATAGTTGTCTGATAAGTGTAGCACATTATTGGAAGAGACAAGTGCATTGGCAAAAGATCGAGAGTTATGCTGAATACAAGTGCACCAACAAGATCTAGTGATAAAAAGATTGATGAAAGAATTGGAAGAGAAGCCTGAGGCTATGTATGTGCCTATACAACCACAGCCCCTGGAAATTGAAGACAAGGCAAAGTCATAAGAGGTGGTTGAGGAAAAGGTTGAAGGAGAGCAACGAAATGAAATTTCTTTGAGAGCATTAAGAGGTGTTTTGCAACATAGAATTGAAATCCTAAAAGATAAGAGTAATGTTGTACTTAATACTTATAATAAGTTGTCAGCTTTGCATACAAAGGTGATGGGGCATCTGGCTATCTTGAACCCCTATTTTACTAAATAGTCTACTAGGGTGCAATTGTTTGAAAAGCTAGCATCTTTGCAAGCCCTGAGATCATATTTGCCAGAGATAGTGACAGAAGTTGAAGATGAGATCAAAAGGGTCAATATTTATCTCTCATTCTTTAAGGGAAAATTGAATCAAATAGAGGTAAAATTAAGCCTCTTTTCTGATGACTTTAATATATTTGTTCCTTCCTTAAGGGGAGATGATGATCAAGTAAAGGCCTTAGATTCCTGGAGGAATGAATTTGACAGTAAAATGCCTAGTGATGAGGCATTTCTTTTAGGGACAGATGTGGATGTAGAGGGATTCAATAAGATATTAGATGAATCTTTTAAGGCAAAAACTGACATCAACAAGTTTCTAATAGATGTAAAGAACATCATTGATGCTAGATGGGACAGGTAGAAGGTACAAATACAAAGTACTCAAGACTTTGAGTGGCCATCAGATGATGAAGTGAAAGCATGGTAATTGATGACCACACCCAATAGAAAGAAGCCAGTAGTTGAAGAAGAAATATTGGACGATGAGTAACAATAAATACTTGGTGCCTCACTATTGAAGATGAAGAGGACAGTTATTGAAAAAGGAGAATGTAGGTGAATATGTAAGGACAATCATCCAGATTTGATATGAATACTTTTAGCTACCATGTTTACTATCAAAATGAAGTCGCTAGATCGGGAGAAGAATAAAGAATATTTGTTTTCATCTTTTGACTGGGTCATTCCACCACTTCTTCTCTCTCTTCTTCTTTTGTCTCTTCTATAGTTTTAGGGTTAGGTTTTCTGAGACCATCTGAAGCTTGTGGCATCCTTTTGAAGAGGATTCCAAGATGGTTGAAGACCTATATATATAGAAGAGAGTTGTATTTTAAAAAGAGGATGGAATATATTGTAAAATTAGTCTTTCTAAATTTGTGTCTATGTTTTCAAGCTTCAAAGCTTTTTTATGTAGGAAAGTAGGATTACATCAATAAAATACGGTGCAATTTTACTCTTCTCTATTGTTGTCTCTTTATTTCCTATGTATGCTTTTTTATGCTTAAGGTTGTAAGGCAGTCTGAAGAATTTTGGTTACAAGGTGACTATTTAATTACTTACAAGTTTCTTTCATGTAAAGAACTAAGTTTTGTGAGTGGTTTTAGGAAGCATATCAGTATTTAAAGATTTGATATAGTATTTTAGAGGTAATCAGATAATTTGTAAGGCAACTTATCCTAATTGCATGTAGGTTGTAAGGTAGCTTACAAAATTTTGTTTTTGTGAGACTTTAAGCTTTTGAATCTGTAACCCAAAGGATAGGCACTGATCTAGGTCTTGGTCTGATAATCTATCATCATCCAAGTTTTCAAAATTATTTCAAACACATCTATTACTAAGACATATGAGCTGAACTCATCAAGGACTTATATCAGTAGAATATTGTCCACTTTGTTGATTCTTTAGAGAGTTAATCATTAGGTTATCCCTCCTGAAATCAAAAGGAAGAAGGATGCAAATCCTTGTCTCATTGGTTCATGTTATCAAAACCATAGTTTGGCTTATAATACTCTGTTTCAAATTAATCATTGCAATCTCTAAAGTGTTCTATAAGTTATTACAATGAGGTTTTGGGTACATAACTAGTGAATGAATCAATCCACCAAATACATAGGCTAAAACATTAGTAATCTTTAAAAGGTAATACCTACCTAAGTCTATGGAGCTCAAAAATGAAGAAGGATATTATCCAATCCTTGGAAATTAGCCTTTCTCTTGCCTATAAGAGGTTGCATTCAAGTATACAAGGTATACTGTCATCATTAGGTAAGTATTTCAAGAAAAAGTGCTAACAAGGGAATTTGTTAACCCTTTTACCTCTATGTTCTTATGTTCATCCTTAATTTTTCCATCTGTACAAAGCTTCTTCAATTTCAAGATCTCCAATTTTTGTGACTTTGTAGTGGATATATCCTCGGACATCCTCGACTAGCAAAATCATAGGTGGTATGCTTGAGAACGATCGACCTTCGTCGGGTTGTGAAGCAACCTTGGGAAAAAATTTGTACTGGGGCTCTTCACAAGTAAAGTTCTTAATCAGATTGACCTTCTTTTCCTTCACATTATTGATCTTGGAAGCTTGTGAAGTGGTTGTCATATTTATTTGAAATTAGGGCTTTTTTCGTAAATGATCTATTTTCTTGGTGAGTCTTAGATACTCACTAAATCTATTGTAGATGCTAGGAATCTTTCAGACTAGTGATGAATGTGCTTTTGGATCACTCTTCAATCTTACCACTATTCTTTGCTCTACTTGTCTCTTTAAATCCTTGGTTAAAGATTTATTTTTCTATCACCCTTTTATAGATGATGCCCTAAGTGGTGCAATAAATGCTTTACCTACTTCTCGGTGGTTGAATATGGAGACACTTGGGGAACATACCAACTTCATCCTTAGTGAGAATACAACACTCGAGGTAAGTGTCAACTCAATTGACCTTTCACATGTTCACCAATGGTGCTTTGTATGTAGCAAAGAGTTGATTGTATTTTTTACATGATCATCGATGATGATCAGTTTACATTAACAACTTGGCTTTTATGTGTACATCAATGATTCTTGGTATGTATTGATAGAAGAGATTGTATTCACAAAATCATAAAAATTAATATCATAGTGCATCTTTATTCATGTTAATTTGGTATATTATCAGTGTATATTGGAAGTGATGTAGAATATAACTTTGTATAGTGCAGTTCCATACTTACTTATTCTTCTTAGGTTGGGGTGGTGATATCACTAGATCCATTGGATGAGGTGTCACCAACTGTGGTTCTTGGTCTGACAACATCTTTCTTGTAGCTTTCCTCCACATTTGATTTCTTATTCTTCTGATGTCTTCAATAGTGTTCCCATTAGCAAAAGTGCTTGACTCTATCACTCAATCTCTATAGTCCTTGCTTAGATGACCAACCTTATGACAGTGTAAGCATGTCATTCCAGAGTTAGTCCATCTTCTAGACTTTCTTGTCTATTTCCTCATGCAGTTTGTAGCTATGTTTCCATATCTACCACATGCTCTACAATTTTCCCATGTGTTGTAATCTCAAACATATGAGTCACTGAATCTTCTTGGTTGATAATAATTTTCTTATTCTTTTGGCTTCCATGTTTGCATTTTCTTTTTCCTCCATTCAAGAGATGTGTTCCCATGCATTTTTCAAGTAGAACAATATTTTTCCATGTAGGATTTCTTCTTTGCTTGTTTCACCTTAGATATTCATTCATGTGCTTTGTGTCCATGCTTGTTATAGTTATAACATTTACATGTGAATGTAGATGTGGATTTAGGAATACCTTTACCTTTTCTCTCACAAACATTTCAAGTGTGCCCTGGTTTTCCACAGTGATTGCATGACTGCTTCCTTGGTATTGGATTTGTGTAGAGATCTATTTAATCAGCTTGGTTTGAAGATTCTCCATGCTTGGTATACCCTAGACTAGTATTGTTGATGACTCTACTTTTTCCATTTAGAAAATCATCCATTCTTTTTGTACTCTTTTCAGCTTTCTTGATCATATCATTGTGTTGTTGAATCCTTGCTTCATGATTTAGTCTTTCATTTTCTTCTCTTAGCTCACCAATAGCTTCTAATTTCCTATTGAGTCCTATGTTCACTCAGTTTCCCTCATGACTCAAGAACTATTTGATTTGTGATCTCATGATGATGTGTAGTTAGTCTATGTATTCTTGACTCTCTTGCTTGTAGATTTTCATTGATCTTCCTCCTGTCATCAATAGCTAATGTTCTTTCTTGTTCAGCTTGTCTAGAATTATTCATAACATCAATCATCCTTACCATCTATGTCTCTTGACCAATTTCTAGTACCTTTACTTTCTTTGTTAAATGTTGATTGATTTCATTCATACTTCTAATGCTTCCTTCAGATGTGTCCGATATATTGCTAGTTGTAGATCCTGATGACTCAAATAATTTAGGTATCTCTTCTTCATGATAGCCTGTTTCATTGGAACGAGATGACATAAATTTTCTTTCATCTAGTAGCTCTCTCATCTTGATTCTTTCTTATTTGTATTTCTCATAGAAGATCTATATCTATAACTTTTGATTTTCAATATTCTTATCAAGCTTATACATTCCATTGTATGATCTTTTCTCTCAAGTGATTTAAACTTTTCCAAATAAGAGATCTAGCTCTGATACCAATTGTTGGAATAATGAAATGGTGTGTACTAAGAGGGGAGGGGTGAATCAGTACGCTTAATTTTTTTATCAATTAACCCTTAATACTTTATCCTTGCATTATCGACCATTGATTCTCTTCTATATTATGCATGTAATATGTAATTATAAGCTTAGATGCATGTAAACATTCATGAAATGTAAGTACTCATGACACAAGAATTAGTAATGTAGAAAACCCCTGCTATAAGGTAAAAATTACAGTGGGGATAAAACCCACAAAGCTTCACTATCCACATAATGGAAGGTGTCAGTTAAGGCTACAAGTGTGATCACTTCTGATGATCTTATCCTGTTAGGAGTAATATTTGAGACTTGTTAAGGTCTACTCTATTAAGAGATTTAGCAACACTATTAAGTGTGCACTCGGTTAAGAGATTTACATTAATACTGTAAAGTCCACCTTCTTAAAGGATTTCTTCTATTTGCTACAATTATTAGAAAATGGTCAAAAATACTAGTTGACCTGATAGTATGCAATCCTGAATTGCTGAATACATATTCCTTAAGTTCACGATGTATGTCTAGCACCTATAGTGATTTATTAATACCTTTGTTCTACTCGATAGCCTTGAATCTTGTTCTTCATAACTGAATTATGTCTTTTGTGTCCTCCATAAAACTCTCTATCTGATCCATAAATGTCTACTAAACCTACCATCATCCATGTCTGATTGATTTCTATATCTATTTGTACAATGTATTGACCTATTTAGGTTTCATGCTTTACAATAGAAACTCTATGATCAAAGGTTTACAACTTGACCTTGATCTCCTAGTTTGCATGTTTTCAATCAGTTAGACTGGTTAAAACAATTACATGTGCTTTATGTGTCCCTTAAGATGTGGTTTTAAAGATAAGCATAAATCTAAATATAAAACTCAAGTGTTTTATCTGATGTGTAACTCAGATCAACATTTCTCAAAAATAAATTTGTCTCTCGATAGACTGGTGCTCAGTTCTCTTTGTAGTCTTTCCTCAGTGATTTCTCTGTAGATATTATCCTTCTTGTGTTTCTCTGTAGATGAGTTTTGGTTTAATTTTTGAATATGTCTATCAATTTACTGTGTAAACTATGTTGTCAGTTCATACTATAAATTGTGTTGTCGATTTACACTGTAAATTGTTCGTCAATGTTCACTTGCACTTAGAATTTTTGGTGACCTTTATGAAATTCTATGCCAGGTTGCACTATAAACCTATCTTTTGGTGATCATGTTACCAATGGTTCACAAACTATTTCCTTTGTATACTAATGACAAAATATTATCCCTTAGGATTTTCATTATCTTCTCATCCCATTCTATCTAATCTGTGTTGGTGTATAGAGCCTAATCAGACATGGAAGTCATTTCCTCCCCCCTTTACCAAAGTGGTTTCCCCCCATATTTCTCTCAAGGGCCAACATATTTTCTTAAAAAAAATCTTAAAAATCATAAAATGTTTAAAAAGTCTTAAAAAATTAGAAAATGATCCTGAAAAAATCTTTTAAAAATGAGAAAATGTCATAAATAAAATAAAAAAATTAAAATTTAAAAATTGTAAAAAAAAATTAAAAACAAAAATTCTTAGAAAATGGCAATAAAATCTGGCGCAATCAATTCTGATCCACACAGTCCAACTCTATAATCTGGTATATCAATCTTTAATTGTACCATCATGTTAATCTAAATCAGTTGGTAATCGATTGATCACAATATTCTTTTTTGAATCATCATCGTGGGATGTATCCTTCCAAATCCTTTGGATGTACATTTTTCTTATCATTAATATTGTCATCCCCAATCAATCATCATCAATTGATCGATCAATCAATTGGCTTTCAGCTTCCTAGGGTCAACATGTTGGTTTTCTTTCGGTTTACTATGTGTGCTTGCTTATTGCTTGTATGTTTTAGTATTTTTTTTTACTTGATCAGTTTATCATGATCCTTTATATCACATATATTGACACCTTGTCATCTTGGTTCCTTATACCTTAACGCATATTGTCAACTACCATATCAAAATCTAGGTTGTGCTCCATAAAATTAACAGATTCAATTACAATTTTTTACAACTTGTTAAATTGCATTTCAGATAGATTTTCATTTTGCACTGTGAGGCCTTCTTTTTATCCCTCATCCTCACCTATTTTTGTGTCTCCCCTAGCTACTGCTTGTCCCTCAGGTTGGCCATTTCTCTTCTTCCTCTTGGTGCAAATGACCTTTGTGGTCCCCTTTTGCCCTTTTATAGGAGGGCTTTTAGTGGGCTCCTTTTTATTTCTTTCCTCTTCTTTTCTTCTTTTTCCTTAATTTTTTTTTTCAAGAAAATTGTCCAGGTTACCCTTTTTGGCCAATTTTCTAGAGGGGGCACATCCTCTCCTCTCATTTTATTTTCTTAGAACCGATGTCAAATTTTTACATCGCATCAAAGAGGGGCAAAATGTAGACACTTAAATTTATCCATTCCCACTTAATATTAATTTTTATTAATATTTGTCCTTAAGATTATAGTTGATTTTAATTAATTAACTATAGTGTTATATTCTTCTATTTATTTAAAAAATAAATTGATTTTCTCCTTTTTTTTTAAATATTATAATATATTAAATTTCATTTAATATATTATCCTTCCATTTCTTATTATAAAATAAATTTTATTTATTTTATCTCTCCTCTACCCTAAAGTTCTTCTAAACCTTGATTAAATTAAATTTATTTTAATTTAATCCTCATTTACCTTTTTCTAAATTTGCCTCTTGCTAATTATTCCTCTAATCTTGATTAAAGGTGGATTACCTCTAGTCATGCACACAATCACCTTTTCGAAGGTGAGGGTTGGCTTTTTCCTCTATTGCCTCTTAATCCTAGCCACTCATTTCTTTTACCTCTTAATCTCTTTCACTCCCACAAAAACCCTACCTATCCCTTCACCTCAGCAACTCATTTTCCACCACTTAATATTAGCCCTCTATTTTTTTATAGCAAATCCATAAAATGAGGCCTCACTCCTCATTTTGCAACTATCTAGTGATTGCATTTTAGAGCATTTTTCTTGAGAATTTCTTAGTCTTTATTCTATTGAGTTTCTTTGAGCATTGGATCATGTAGATATTACATGTTAGGTAATGGAAATCAATTATAGTTTAGTTCATCTTGCATCTTCATCTTAGATTCGCTATTAGATTATCAATCTTCATAATGTGAAGCTTGGGGCAAGTTCCTTATACATTTTCTCAATCCCTTCACCATCTTCTAGCTTGCATCATAGTGGGATTCATTACATTGTATTGGGAGAGAACACCCACAAAATATCTAAGAGAAAACAAAACAAGTCTTGGGTGCACTTGTTTTAGCTCATTGGAGGTTGTAGAGAGAATTGAGTTGTATTTCAAGTTCTTTGCATGCTTTTATTTATTGGTATATCTTGTGTTCTACATGTTTTGGCTTGTTGTGTAGCTGCAAGTAATTTTCATTGCATACAAAGACTAAGTAGAGGCTAAAAACCTTGTAGAAATAGGCAAAAAACTAGACCAAGGAGAAAAATAAACTTTGAGTCCTAACAGAGGCTCTGAATAAGGAAGGTTGAACACAAGTTCAACACTAGAAACCTCCAATCTAAGACATAAACCAAAACCCTTCAATGAAACCTTAAAACTTGAAAAATGGAAATATATACAAATATTCACATTACTATGCATGATAAGAGACTTAGGAGATAAATGGCTTCATAAATTTTCCATGCACAGGTAGGTCCTATATTTCACCAATAGGACTTTGCAAGAAATAAGAATCTTTCCCATGTAGATCATGTACAACTATTGGTCGCATCCATAAGGACTCAAATTTTCCATGTTTTCTTTTATCTTCTAACCTTGCATTCCACTAGAGCACCATGTCATTAGCATTAATTTTTCTTTCTGGTTCTCTCTTTTCAAACAAATACTTGGAGTGTTGTTGGAACTTTTGATTTTGTATTTGTGCTTCATTTCTGATCTCATCCAATTCTACCAACTAAAACATCCTATTTTGCATTAGATTTGTCATTTCTATGTCCTCATCTTGGATAAATATGTAGACTGGCAACAAATTATTTAATGGTAACTTAGCTTGTGTTCCATAAACAATTGTCAAAAGGGGATACACCTATAGCTTTTTTCACTATTATCTTGTCAGGCCACAAAGCTTTAACACAAGATTCTAATTCCAAGACCTTTTATTATTTTCTAATGTCCTTTTGATAATTCTCATAATGCTCTTATTATTGGATCGTGTCTATCCATTTTCTTGTGGATGATATGGGGAAGAATATGAAATCACAATACCATGTTGATCACAAAACTTCTTAAATTCTTCAAACCTAAAGCATGTGGCATTATCCATAACTAGCTTGTTGGGCACACTAAACCTGGTCAAGATGTTATCAATCAGAATATCAATCACCTTACTGGTTCCCTCTTGGTTGGTCTAGCCTCAACCTATTTTGTAAAGTAGTTAGTGGCAATAAGGATCCAACTGTGACCCCAACTAGACTTCTCTAGAAACTCACCAATAAAATCAATGCCCCATTGGGAAAAAGGGACCTCAATTGGAATTGGATTCAAAGGAAAAGCCCCTCAATATACTAGCTTCTTTGAAAACCTTTGACAACCCTCACACTTTTGCACAAACTGATGAGTGTCCCTGAATAAACCAGCCCAATAGAAACTAGCTCTGAGTATCTTATGTGCAGTCATCTTTGCTTAATAGTGGCCTCCACAAACACCACTATGTCTTTGGTTAACACCTTCTTAGACTCAGCTTTATCCACAAAAAACAAGAGAACTCCATCTCTATTTTTCCAATATAATTCTCCATGAATCAACACATATTTTTAATCCTTTAGTCACATAGCTCTTCTTTTATTTTTTTATCATGCTCTCAGGACATTTAGTATTCTTTAATAAATAAATAATATCAGTATACCATGGTTTCACCTCAATGCTATTTTGCATTTCATGTTTTTTGCACACTGTTCACTTGGGTAAGATTCATGTTTGTATCTATCATGAGCTTTTCTAATCCCAAGCCTCTAACCAATTTGGTAATTTGGATGTCTAGATAAAACTCTTGTATTCTATTGATCCACCTTCACCGCTTGCAAGTAATCTCATTTTGTGATAATGTATCTTTAACAACAACATGAGGTGCATAAGAGACCACCTTAGCACATACTAGGTAAGGCCTAAAAGCCTTGTCTTCCTTAACTAAGGTATAATCTTGTTTTTCCATGATTTCATAGTTCAATTCAGTCGCCTGCAAGGAATTTCTAAAAAATGCAATTGGATGTTCAAATACCTCTTTGTCCTTCTGTAGTAGCACTGGAGAAATGGTATGGAATGAAGAAAATGAGAATAGAGAAAATGGTAATTCATAATTACAAGACTTTAAAAATGGTGCTTCCCGAATAGCCAACTTAATCCTCTAAAAATCTTGCTGAGCTTCTTGATTCCAATCATGTTTAACACCTTTCTTTAGTAGCTTGGTAATAGGTTTTACAATTTGTAAAAAATTTATAATAAACCTTCTCAAAAAATTTATTTTTCCAAAGAAAGATTGTACCCCTTTGATGTTCTTAGGAGGAGTAAACATACTAATGGCTTCAATCCTGTCTAGATCCTTGGACACTATATGCCCTAATAAATTTCCCACCAAAAAAACAAAATGACACTTATTTTGATTAAGAGATAATCAAAACTCCACAGCATTACCAAAAATATTTTCTAGATGCCTCTAATTATCCTCGGCTCTCTTTTAATATGCAATGATATCATCCTGATAGACAACCATAATTATGTGTATGAATTCCTTGAAAGCAACATCCATTGCTCTCTGAAAAGTGGCCCCTGCATTCATGAGACCAAAAGGCATTCTTACATAAACATAAGTTCCCCAAGGGGTAGTAAAGGTTGTTTTGAATTGTTCTGATAAAAGGTAACACCCTGTAATTCTTTGTAGAATTGCCTCCATATTAGGAAAGGAATATTTATCTTTAAGTGACACTACACTAAGGTTTTGAAAATAAACAAAAATCATGATATCTCCATTCTTTTTTCTTACTGGGAAAATAATTGACACACATGATGAATGTCTAATTAGTTTTATAATTTGAGCCTCCCTAAATTTCATTAATTCTTCCTGCACTTTTTATGCTATAAATAGATTTATGGGTCTTTGCTTTTGTCTAAAAGTTTTCACATCAAGCTTTAGAAAAATATCATATTGAAATAAGTCCTCTCCATAGGCCTTAAGATCTTCATAAGACCAAATAAAAACATTATTGTACTTTTTTAATAAGCTAATCATGTTTTCTCTGATGTGAGGGGCTAATTTATTTCCTACGTATACCATTTTAGGGACTATCTCTGATCCTAAATTTACCCCTTCAACATTTTCCATCCTTACACATGATTTTTTAAGAAAGTGAGTCAACATTATTGTCACTAAAGATGCCCTCAAGTTTAACCAAACCCTTAGGCATGACATTTGTTGGAAACTGGACAACCTCAGTACAAAACATAATTTGTTTTTCATTTACGGTTTCAACCAAATAATTACAATCAATCCTTTGGCCCTCATAATCATCCATCCATTGAATGAACTAGAGAATATCCTTGTCATCCTCAAAAACTTGGCAATTGTATACATTATTAGTAATTATAGGCAAGAACTTGGTTTCAATAGTAGAAATCCCAACCAAAGCTATATCATTATTATTTATGGCTACATTTTCTAAGAATTCAACCATAATGTCCATGGATATTTCTATCCACTCTAATTGGAAAGCATAAAAAACCTCAATTCTATACCATACTGCATGATTGTATAATTTCAATCTATTTTTAGCAGCATACATGGATGTAATTTGGGAAAAAAACTAAATTAGAGTCCCCAAATACTCTTAACAACTTTATGCCATGTTTTATGGAAACCTCTAATCCTAATAAAAATGCTTCATATTCTCTAGTGTTATTTGTGCATTAAAAAGGTAAGAGGAAATAATATTTAAATGTAGTACCTAATGGAGATATATAAAAAAATACCAGCTCTAGATCCTTCCTTGGAGCATGCACCATAAAGTACATTTTCCCTATCTCATCTTGATGTGATTGTGACTTCTTCACAATTGGGTCCTAATTCTCAACTTTGGACATATCTTGTTCAATCTTGAAATTTTTCATGTCAACATCAACAAAATAATTGATGCCCTTGGGATCCCTCATTTCAATTATCACTGGAGCACATTGCTCCCTATATAATTTGACATCACTCCCATTGATAGGGATAATAGCATATGAAAGGTCCAATTGCAAATGTCCTCCAATGGGTGATGCCCACTATCTAGACAATAACATAGAATAATGTGGTGGTGTATGAACCACAACAACATCCATTTTGAATGTAGCCTTAGGAGAAACAACAATATTCACTTCAATACCTTTTAAGGTTCCTATCATAGGTACCTCTCTATTATCTATAGAAAAATATCTTCCAAAATATGTGTCAACTTTTAAACCCAATTCCTTCATAACACCATAAGGCATTACATTTGCTGCTACACCAGAATCGATCATACAGTTCTTTATCAACTGGTCATTTACCAGAAATGTCACATAAAAAGGATCTATATGAGAGGGTTCTTGAGTAATAATGTTCCCTACATAAATTAGAGGAGCCTCTTACTGCTCATTATCTCCCTTTCTCTTGATAGTCTTTGTTGTTGGAATAATACCATTAGTCACACCTTTGAGAAAATATA
Source organism: Thuja plicata (assembly GCA_018584345.1). Taxonomy (NCBI): domain Eukaryota; kingdom Viridiplantae; phylum Streptophyta; class Pinopsida; order Cupressales; family Cupressaceae; genus Thuja; species Thuja plicata. Next base: position 604,779 of record MU227558.1, on the reverse strand, counting down.
AAGAAACCTCTCTATGCTCCTTTATTTTCAACATTTCAACCAATGGCACTGAAACCTTCATTTTAGATAGTGTATGTTTCATTTCAAAAGAAATAAAACCTAAGACATCCCGATTGGTAGCTTTTCCCTTACTTTCCTTGGATTTCTCTATTGCTTGGTCAACAATGTGGGTACCCTTGCTTTGATCTTGAATATTATCCTTATTTTTAATTGGGGGTAACCTTATTTTATAAACAATGAATTGGGATTTGCACTCTCCTATTTTATAAAGTGTAAGCACTCCTACCTTGATCAATTGCAGCAATAGTGAGAGATCTCACCTCTTCATTGCTAGCTCTTCTTAACTGAACACTTTCATCTATTGCATTAGAAACATTTATAGTATGATGCATAACATTATACAATTCTTCACCTTATTCTTCAACATATGTCATGAGCATATTGAATTTAGGTCTCTCCTCCTATTGATCACTTTGTTTATCCTCATTCTTAGTAGACCCTACAAAAGATTGTGCAACCACACATTCAAGAGGAGAATGTGGCATATTGTAGGGTACACACCATGAAGCATTCTCCACATTGTGTACATTATTTCTCTTCAATGGATTAGGACCCTTATTGTTTACATTAATTTATCCCTCCGACAGAGGTTTACCATCCTTCCAATTTGTTTGATAGGGCATGTCCTACAATCTATGAGGATTATCAGAACTCTGATTTTGTTGTCTATTATTCTAAAAGACTCTCTCACTCTTGTCTACCTTAGCAGTAAGGTCCTTGATTAAAGTGACCAGTTTGTCAACTTTATCAATTTTACCTTCTTCCTTGAAAAATTTATTAGATTTCCCTTAGGGTCTTTCCATAACCTACCATCATCTCTCTTCCCAAATTTACTTGACACCCTTCTATTAATTTCTATATTAACTGTCACCTTATAAGGATCCCTTAAAGTACAAGGATTCTTATCCCTTATAAGAGAGGAAATCTCAACATCTAGTGCATTTAAATATATAGAAAGACACACATTTTCATCTAACCTCAACACTTGGAATATTCTATGCATGGCCTTCTGGAATATGTTATTGAATTTAGTTATAGTTTTACTTTGAAACTTCTTGATGTTATTGAACTCATTCAACATCTAACCATAATTTACCTGATCACCATATTGTTCTTTAAAACATTGTGTAAATTCATCCCATGAACTGATGCTTCCAGTACCAAGGCCATGGTACCAATCTCGGGCATCTTCAATTAATGATTGTAAAAATAGCTTCATAACAATATCCTCATGTTCAGTTTCATAGTCATCCATTTTGTCAAAGAAAGCCTTTAGATTCTCTTCACTAGTTATTACAGTATTTCCACTAGGTTTAGGAATTCTATCCCTAATTTCATGGAATACCACCAAAATATAAATGTTTATATGTATCAAAATGCATGGATCTCATCTTAAAGCCACCTCCAATATTTTTTCCACTTGTAGAAAAACCTTGGCTTTGATTTGCAATAGCCTAAAATGAACTAGATCCCATGAAATCAGTATTATAATTTCTTGTTAGCACCTTAGGACCTAATCCAATACTACCCTGAGTATTGGAAGTAGTATTAATTGCTTTAAGATTTGCATTTGATTGTATAAATGCAATATTTTTTTTCATTTTTGCAGTAGCATCATCTAACTCTACTTTTTCCAATTGTTTGGCATTGTCATCTTTTACTTTTCTGGCTCTTTCTTTCTCTATGTCAAGTAAAGACATACCCTGAGATACCTTCACTGTATCTTTGGGCTCATTAATGTGTACACTAGTAACCTTGTATTTTCCTTTGTCTAATGAAGGGTTACCTGTACTAACTAGAGGAGGACATTGCAAAGAAGCATGAGGCCTTGAAGGATTTTCATTTTCCCAATCAAAAAGTTGTCTAATTAGAGGCTCTTGCTCCACTTGATTTTTCTTTAGATTATCTCCTTCTCCATACATTCTTTCCTCAAAGAAACCACATCACCAAAGATGTCCTTATTCAAACCCTTATAATTCTCATCTAAGCCTTGATTCATCAATTTAAGTTGAGCCATCCTTCTTTGTAAGTCATCATTCTCAACCATAGCTTCCATGACTTCTTCCTCTTTATCATTTTCCAATCTTTCCCTTAAAATCATTTTTTCTTGTATTTATCTTCTTAAAACATCATTATTTGTAATAAATTGATCATGATTAGGTAAAGTAATATTATAATTTGGATAATCCTTTAGGCCTATAGATATATTACCCTTTGGTTTATATCTTTTTCATAAGGATCATCTCGTAGAAAAGGGTTATTCCTTGTACTGTGGAAACAAGTTTCTAAATTTTAAAAATATCTAGGTTTGAAATCTCTATTATTTTTCTTTTCATTGTCTTTTTTATACTAAACTTGAGTTACAACCTTTTGTTGAGATATGTCGGCTTGGAAAAGAGTATAGAACATGTTTTCAAAGAAGCCTAAACCATCTGAATCTATACTTATAGAAGAAGAATCACTTCCCTCTAGGACAACACCCAAAGGATGACCTACACTTGAATCCTTAGGCTTCCAAGGACTTCCACTAGTGGACTCTATTATTTTAGACCAATTTCTTTTAGCTGGCTTTGGTAGCCCACTGTCCAATTTAGTCTCAAGCTATTCTTTTATATATTCTGTAGTGTTTATTATGTTGTGTATATCTTGAAAAACAAGTCTTAAAACAAAATTGTAATTTCAATCTGAAATACTAGCCAACCAAATTCGGAGTAGCCACCCCAACAAACTTGCGATATTAAAATATGAGACTTCACATTTAAATTTTGCAAAGTTTTAAGGAAATTTAAGAAATGAACTAATCTCTTAGTCCCCAACAAATGGGTCAATCTCCACTTTGATTTAAAAATCCCTTAAAGAATCCTTTGTGCTAAGTACCCAGCAGAGTCAACACTCCTGTTAGTTATTTTTCTTGCTGATCCTCTATATACCTATAGCGCAGGTGTATTCCTCTATAAACCCATGCACTAATTCAACAAGGAGAAGAAGTAATGTTCAACAAGGTCCTAAAAACTTCTGCACTTTTAGCTCCACAAACTCATGTGGGTACTACCTACCTTCTACCCTTAATATTAAATAAATTCACAAGAAAGAAGGAATGGTGGATGTATTATAAAATCATATAAATGGTATTAGATTTTATAAATTTGTATGAGAACCACAAATCTAGCATATCAGACCAGTGCCCTATCCAGTGGGTATGGAGTCACTCTAAATGAAAAGACTCTTAATAACAACATATCTCAATATAAAAACCTATAAATGATCACTGAACTTGACTATGCCTTACATACTCAATTCACACTTCATAGAAGCAATTGTAATTATCCAATTCACTTTAGTTCTTTACTAACTAAAATTTCTTTAAGGATATTTAATTCTCTCTAAAAGAAACCCTAAACCAATTAGACCCTCGACCTTATCGATTGATGGATTAAAATTTTCTTAACACCTAACCCAAATGAATATAAGAAACCAAAACAAACACATTATAATTCAAATAGAATTCACAAATTATAGGAGGTTACCAACATATTTTACTACTAAAAATTCTAATACATAAAGAATCAAAGCCAAAGGGACCACTGATAGTCTTTATTTAACATGAGAACCCTACAAGCCTTCTTATGGCATAAAATTTCCATCCTTCCAAATGAACTCAAAAACCCTAGATATGCCAAAATGATACCATGAGTTTGGACCACCTTAGGGCAAAACAAAACCCTAAAACACAACCACCATAACTTGGGAAATGAGCCAACATTAATGCATAAATAGACAAGGAAGAAACAATGGTTAAAATATCTATAAATCAGATTGAAAACATTAAGTCACCACCCATAAATATTTATGAAGCTCAAAATATTAGCAAATCTGTCACTTAGGCACCCTACAACCTCATCAAATCGATCTAAAAGATCAGATTAAACCATTTAATTCCTCTACATCCCTAGAAAGTAGTGCCACAGAATGAAAACCCTGAGAACATCATTTAAATATTTTAATATTTGTTCCAACGGATATAGGTGGTGTGAAATCCATCATTAAAGGCCCACATTGAAACTTTATGCAACATTAAAACATAGCCACTAATCTTCCTTTAAGTTACCAAGGATTCAAGATCTGATCTAGACATGTGGTGCATGGGTGAGATGCCTTGAAGATCATCTAGCATTCCTTTTTTCTTTGAGGCCTCACGTCGACCATCTGATCAACCTTAGCTTCAAATTCATTCTAAACTGACAATTGGTTCCATAAAACCATAGGTCCCACTAAATCAAGATGGACACGCATCAATCAGGCACATTTCCTTGAAGACTATCTATTGTTCAACTTTAATATTAAGGAAAAGCTCCATCTAATAGATCAATAGAAACCTATGGCCTCTTTAACTTTACTTTAAACCCTGGATCCATAAACTCAACAATATTACATGTCTAACAGGTGCATTTCCCTAATGAGATGCGATTAGATCATCTCGCCTTTGAGGAACAACATCGACCATCCGATCTTATCAACCCATCCCTTTATTAACCTTAATTTTCATAACCACAGTCTGATTGCAAGATTTAGTGACAAAAGAATAACGCATAATATCCAAATGAAAGTCTTAACCATGGTTTGGTCTTGAGATTTAGACATAAATGCCATCTCTGAATTGATAAATAAATAACTTAACCATACTTAGCTCACAAGATCAAGTGATAGCCATTGATCTAATCTTTCATTGACGATCCTCGCTAAATCTCTAGATCTTTGTAGAATTAACCACTTTATTACGAGATCAGGAGATAAATTGAAAAAGTCAATTCCTACCTTTTATCGCCAGATTGCTGAATGTTTAGAAATAGCTACCAAGTATCATGAGATTAGGAGATAAACAATAGGCACTGGGCATGCCAAGAAAATTTACATACCTTTGCCAGATCTCAGAATGAATAAAGAATATTCTCTTTCCTTTTTAGATTAAGAGATAGCCTTGTTGCGCCAAATCTCTAGAGAAAATGGAAAATTTGATCTTGATTGATAGATTAGGAGACAAGATAAAAAGCACATGCAAAAATAAGACATAAGTGGCATGAAAAGGTAACTTGGAAATATAATGTGCCACAAATACTTAGGTTTTTCATCAAAATTCACACTAAGGGCTAGAAAACCTTGAAAAAGAGCTTGAGGGCTAAGCTAAAAACCTTATGGAAAAAGGCAAAGAATTGGACCAAGGAGAAAAGCAACTTTGAGTTCTAACAAGGACCAAAAATTTATAGCTCATAAAATATAGGGAAGTGGGGATTAGAATAAAATAAGAGCAACACAAGAACCCACAACATTGGGGGCCAACAATAATTCTTGTACAATAGCCTCAATTCCATTAGTTACAACAAATATCCCAACTAATATTACTACAAAAAGTGTCAAGTCAACATAGAATTTAAGTCTAGATAAGGAATAAACCCTTATCTCCAAAAGGCTCAAAACCCCTAAAGAGCCACCACCTCAAGAGGAGACATTAGATAAATAAAATTGAAGACATATATGAACCCATGTAAATTGGAGACTTAGGAGATGAAAACCTTTAAATAAATAGTAAGGAGAAACCTATGGAGGCCCTTACACAATAGATAACAACAAACACATTGAGGAACATTAAACCAAGGCATAAGAGGAGATAAAATAACAAAAATATCAATGCTAGAGATCCCTTACATAAATAGGGAGATAGAATCTTTAGCATTGTAGCAACATCAAATTGGGTTCCTATGTGCTCCATATAAAACATAAATACATTCCTAAGGTTCTGAAAATGAGAAAGGGAGAAGTTAGTAATGATCTAGAGAATATTTGCACTTAATAATAGAGGAAGCCACAAAATAAAAGACACTAAAGGAAATAAGAAAGAAGCATATGAAAAGAAGGATAAACCTTTAAAATCTAACACCATAAAGATAGAATATCTATACGTGTCATTTGTAGAATCATCAAAAGTTGCACAAAGGTAAGGCACACTAAAATCCCTATTCTAAGCTTGAAACAAAGCACCATTAGAATGTGAGGTTGATGCTATTATTTATGTTTTTATTAAATTTTGTCATTGATGTCAACATATCCGATGTATAGATGTGGTTCATTTATGATTTTGTTATCTTTGGTGTATCTATATAAGTGTTCACCAAAGGATGTTTTTTAAATATTATTCCTTATTTGTGTCAATTCTGGTCCCTTTTAGTGTGTAAAATATGGTCAAGCATTCCTTTTAGTTCGGTCCTATCTTGTAAATTTTCATTGTGATTCAGTCGATGCATTTGAATTGTAATGTATAGATCTTATATGTTGGTATCTAAGGTCACAAAAATTGTGTAGCAGATGATATGTGTGAAGTGTATTGTATTGTATTGAGAAAGGTGGTTCAAATTTCATTCCTTACCACCATGAGAATGCTTTGGTGTGACCTATTTCAAATTTATTTAGGTCAACTTGGCTGTTGGCATCAAGAAGTATAAGAAGAGAAATAATCTCAATTTTTTGTGTGATGCTTGGATGCAAGTAATATGTGAAGTGAATGAAAATCCAACAAGGGAAAATTTGTGTGTTTATGTATGTGCTAGTTTATGTAATCAATAATAGAGTGTTATATCATTTTTTTATTGTAGAGTATCAGTGACCATGTCTTCATTGGTGGATTCATATTTCATTTCTTATATTCTTATAGTGAGCCTATATCTACTTGTAGTTCACATTTCTTATTTATGGGTAGTTACCCCAATCAGAATTCATCCAAACAGTAGTGAGAAAACTGGTAGTGAGGCATTGTAAAAATTACCTTAATTTCTAGTGTTGATGGTTTTGTGCTTTCATGTTTTTATTAGTTATAAGTCTCTGACTCATTTAAGTGCTTACCAGATTAACATAAGTGAATAAAATTGGTTTTTTAAAAATGATTCAACCCTCCCCCCCTCTAATTTATTTGACATGTTCAACAGGCTTGAAAAAAAGTCCATTGAGATCTTGCCACTAGAAAATTCAAATTAATGATAAAACACCCCAAATTTGCACATAAAATAGGCACCAAGGACCAAAAGGAGAAGTTCCTTAAAAAATACATCCCAAAAACCCCCGCAAATAGGGAAAAATGTCCGAAGAAGCTCAACAATTCTAGTAAGAGTTGGGAGAATACCAACAATAGTTTTAAGGGAGGAAGAAGAAAGGGAAATAGGGGCTCCAATCCTTTGCACCCACAAACACTAATAGAAAATAAGTTATTTCAAAGAAGAATAGCATGGGTACATAGAACCTAGTTGTGCACTAAAAGGAGAGACACCTTTGCAAAGAAGAACCCTCTCAAAAATCCAACAAACACACAACACAAAAAAGGATAATATGAAAACACCATGCATCTCAATGGATTGACATAAAAAGAAACACACAAAATCGATCTAGCATAATAGAAAAAACCCATATCTAATAAACTCCATAGCCTCCTCAACCATTGAAGGCATTATATTTTTCCATTAGTATACACAAGGAAAAACATGATCTACACCATTGATTTACTCTACACTGATAGATAGGGAGCAACACTACCTGATGCCAAGGTTACCTGACAAACACTGTTACGTGTTATCCAATCACAAAAAGGAGAATGGAACCCAAAAAGTAACAACAATGCCACTTGATAGAATAGAAAATATAGGAACCCGATAGAAAAATGGAACCCAATGAATAGTTCAATAAAGGAATGCCGACAGACTTCAAGTTCAACCTGACGACTAAGAACCGACAGTCAGTTACATCCTGCAAAAAGTGGATCTAACTTTCTACGTTAGATAAATCACTGAAGTTGTATTTATAGCTTCTTGATTTACTTTTAAATCCATTATGTGTGGAGGAAGCAATGTATTTAATATTGTTTTAATTAGTTTTACTAATTTAAAACATGCAAACTAAAGATCAAGGTCAAGTTGTAAACCTTGGATCTAAGAGTTAACATTGTAATGCATGATTCTAGAATAGGTCAAAGAATTGTATAAATAGATGCTCAATATATTGTAAAACATATTTTTTCAATGAATATTGTAGCCATGGAGAGCAAGTAGAGACCAGACAAAAGAATTCATGCAAAAGGACAAAAAAGAATCAAATAAGTTTCAAGAACAAGAACACAGGCTACTAACGAGCAGAGAAAAGGTATTCATCAATCATTGAAGGTGATATTATTATTTTGAGAGCTTTAATGGATCTATAATCTGCAATTATATATTTCAAATAGTCAGGTCAACATTTGTACTCATTCTAACAAGTGTAGTACACTAATGAAATCCTTTGAAGAAAGGTGGGCTTAACCGTCCTATTGTAAATCTCATAACTTAGTGCACACTTAAATAAGTGTTGCTAAATCTCTTAACAAAGTATATCTTAACATGTCTCCACCTTAATACTCCTAACAGGGTAGATCATCAAAAGTTATCAAATTGTAAGCCTTAACCGACTCCCTTCCATTATGCAGAAAGTGAAGTTTTGTGGGTGCCATCCTCACCATAGTTTTTACTTCCTAATAGGAGTTTTCTATGATACCATATCTTATGTTATGTGTTTATTACTTTCATGAATGTTTCAATGAATGTTGCAAACTAAAAAAGATTGTGAATGAACAATACATGCATAAGAAAGAACAACAGTAATGGTCGGTAATGTAGTAATGAATGATTACTAATGATGAATTGAGAAAGGTGTTAAAAGTTTTAGAGGTATTGATTCACCCCTCCCCTCTCAGTACTACTTCCCATTAATTCCAACAATTGGTATCCGAGCTAAGTCTCTTCTTGGAAAGCTTAAAGGCTTAATAGAAAAGATCATAAAATGGAGAAGTACAAACTTGGTAAGAATATTGAGAAAAAAAGGCTTGAGATATAGATGTTATATGAATAGTAAAAAGAAGCTAGAATCAAGATGAGAGAGCTGCTAGATGAAAGGAAAGGTATGGCTACCCAAAACAACAAAAAAGATTATCAAGAAGAAGAGATTCTAGATTTATTTGAATCATCAGGATCAAATACAAGTAATACATCAGATACATTAGAAGAGAACATCACAAATATAAAGGAGATCAATCAACATCTGACAGAGCATATAAAGATGCTGCAAATTGGTCAAGAGAGCCAGATGGTAAGAATGATTGATGTGATGTGTTCTGCTAGACAAGCTGAAATAGAAAGAACACTTGCTCTTGATGATAGAAGGAAGATTATAGAGAAACTACAAGAAAAGGAAATAGAAAATCAAAGACATGCTGAGCATCACCATGATCTCACAAATCAAATAATTTTTATGAATCAAGAAGAAAACAAAATAAATGTGGAGCTCATTGAGAGAATACAGATTATCGGTGAACTAAGAGAAGAGAATGAAAATCTAAAACATGAGGTTAGAATTCAAAAAAAACATAATGAGATTATCAGAAAGGATGAAGAGAGAAATAAAATAATGGATGACTTTCTTGAAGGAAAACAAAGAGTCAACAACAACAACAATATAGACTTTACAAAAAGTGGAGAATCATCTAATCAAGCAAACTCAAAGAATGTTTATGAAAATCCAAGACCAAGAAAGCTAACATGCAAGCATTGTTTAAAGAAAGGGCACACATCAAATGTATGTCAAGGTAAAATGAAAGGTATTCCAAAATCTACATTTGCATTCATAGGATTCTATTATAAATGTAACAAGAAAGGACATAAGGCTTATGAATGCAAGACGAAGATAGAACAACCAAAAAAGGAAACCTACATGGACAAAAAATGTCCTACATGCAAGATGAATGGGCACACATCTCAAGAATGTTGGAAAAAAAGGGTACGCATGGAACCCTAAAGGTAAAGAAATTCCTTATCAACCAAAGAGAATAGGTAATCAATATAGATGGGATTACAATACATGGACAAACTATACAACATGTGGTAGATATGGTCACATTGCTGCAAACTACATGAGAGCATGGACCAAAAGGTCTAGAGGCTAGTAAACCCCCAAGATGGCATGCTTACACTGTCATAAAGTTGGTCACGTCAAGAAATATTACAAAGACTAATTGACAAAGACAAGCACATATCCCAATGGAAACACCATTGAAGATATTCAGAGGGCTAGAGAAAAAATGTGGATAAAAGCCTCAACCAATGATGAAGCTTAGCCAAGAAATGCAAATGGTGACACCCCACCCAATGGATTTAGTGACATCACCACCCCCACTTAAGCTGAACAAGTAAGTATGGAACTGCATTACACCAATTCATATTTTACATCAATTCCATTATACAATTGATAGTCAAGATCTACATAATAAAGATGTATATTATGTTACTTGTTGCAACTCTGAGAAAACAACCCCATCGGTATACACATACCAAAAATCATTAGTGAACATAATTGATAAGTTGACTACACTTACCTGAAATTGTCGGTCAAGACATAAAATGGTTAAGTTACCAATGTAACCCGACACCCGTCGGTAAGAAAGCAAAGTCACAAAGTTGTCACGATAGAATACCGATATCTATTGGTAAAAGAAATATTGGTAATAACTATCCCAAGCATCCTCAACATCACTGATGATGATTGTGAAATTCTTCCCGATGGACTCCGTCTTTATGACCTGATGAGTCATTTAAGGATTTATTGCTGACTTAGGGAAAAATCCTATAAATATTCGACGGAAGCACTTCATTTCACCTGTGATTTGAAGAGAATCAGGGAAAAAAATAGAGCAATTGAACAGTAGAAAGACAAAGGTGAAGAAGTGAAACAAGATGAGAAAGAGAAGAAAATAGAAGAAACATATGTAGAGACACCCAAGGTTGATGGAGAGATGTATTCAAAAAAATGACAGGTACAATCTGAGTAGAAGACACAAGAAGCATCTTCCACAAAGCCTTCACCAAGGAATTTAGAGTGAACAAATGAACTAGCTATGGTAGTTCATACATCATCTCCACAAATCTCATAGAAGAAGAAGAGCAAACATCTAGTAACTCTAGAAGAAATCATTGAGATTCCAGTTTGTGATCCAAGGACATTGGATCCAACTACATTGACCAAATATGCTAGACTCTATGAAAGAAAGACCATTTCAAAAAAAACTAAAAAGATCAGCAAAAGAGGCCAAGTTACTGGAAGTAGCAAGAGGAATACTCCAACAAATTGTAACTGGTGTAGATATTGATCAAAATGCTCCAATGCTTGATCAATTGGTGGTACTCACAGATGCAATAACATCTCAGATTATAGATGCTAAGAAGGTCATGGAAAAGAGACTTGAACAAAAGTATGAGTTCAAGCTAGCCGAGAAGATAAGCTAGGAAGTGGCATTGAAAAAGGTAAAGCTATCTAAATTGGTAAGCACACTTGAACCAATTGTCTCACAAGCTATTACCTTAATACATAAATTTTGTACTCTAGATCAACTCACTCAGGAGTATACCAACCAGATAGCACAGATTGATGTTGATGTTAAGTCAAGTGCACAAAGTCTCACAATTAATGAAGATGCAATTAAATTGCACAATGAGAAAATTAAACAGGCTTAGAAACTGAGACAGGACATATAGATTGTAGAGATGAAGTACAAAGATGAGGTAAATGAGCTCCAAGCTCAGCTCTTATTGACACTTTCACTCCAGCAACAACAGGTGATAGAGGAAAATACATTAATTCCCACCCCTAAAATGTTTGTCCTAGACATCATTTATGATATGCATGCAAGGCTAGAGCTAAAACACATGGCACTAGAACAATTGAAAGAAAAAAGGGAGAAAGTGCTTGAAGATATCAAGACAACCCATTCCAATATACTTAACACATTGTAAGTTACACATTTTTTTTAACAATTTTGACATATTATAAGTTGTACATTTTTGTAATAAGTATCAAAGAAAGGGGGAAATTGATATGTTCACTCACCTCAATTAAAAGAGGGAAATGATATGTATATGTATAGTAAAAGAAAGGGAAAATAAAAGGAGGAAATAATATGTACATATAGAGAAAAGAATTGAGAATGTATAGTATAAATGTACATATACTGTGAGAAACACTGAGAGGGGGGGGGGGGGGGGAATCANGGGGTGAATCAGTGTTTGTCTTATTAATTACTTTTCAGCAACTTAAAAATAAATCAAATATACATAGAATCAAGATTAACATAACAACTCATAACACATGATATTATTATGGGGAAACCTTGATCAAAGGAAAACCCTGGTGGGAATTAGTACCCACAAATATTATACTAAGTATAATGAACTTGTGAGAGTTCCTTTGCCCTGTTAGAAGCAGTCTTTACAATATGAGTACAATGACCTAGTTAAAGGTCGGACCCTATTAGGAGTCTTTTACAAAACCTTGTTAAAGGTAAATGGCTCACTGCCTAGGCCCAGTGCCCAATAAGATGAAGGCTACAACCTTCTAAAAGATGATATGCACTATATCAAAGTGAACTATTGTGATGACACTGTTGTCTGATCAGTTCCATGTATGCGCAAATGCTCTTAATCTGTCAAAGAGCTATATCATATACTAAATTCATTGTACTGTCCCTCTATAACTTCCTCTTACATAATAATTGATTCTTCTCTCATATCTTTACATTACATACTTATATATTCAAATCTGAATAGGCATGATCCAAAACAAAACACTAGTCAGCCCTAAAAAAAAATATACAATGCTTCCAAACAAGTCGGCTCAAGCATGTTTACTACAATGTTAATTACATCATTAAAATCATATAACAAAAGGTGCTTAGCCATTACATTATAAAATAACACACACTGATCAAATCACTTAGTCAGCTTCCATGCTCTGTCTCCTGGACTACTGGTCTATTGATCTGCTTGTAACTTTGCCATACTATAGTTCCATACTATGTGTGTATGGATGTAGCATGTACACGTTTAATACAACTTATATCTAAATGCACATATGTTGAATTGATCTCTCACACGTGCACTGATGTGTTGATTGCTGAGTATCTCTGTTCTGTCCTATTTTCCTTAGTCATTTTGTCTTTTAAGATAGAGACTAAAAATGACTTTGTTGCAATGATGACAACACAAAATGAGTCATGCATCCTCAGGTAGTCAACTTGCCAAAAATCTCCCCATTTTTCATTGATGGCAACAAAGGAATGTGTTCAAGTTACTCAAAATGACTTAACACAAAAAAGTGACTGTATAACATCATATATACATATACTTCTCCACATATACACATTCTATATTTCTCCCCCTTTGACATTAATGACAAAGGTGTACAAAATTTTTTAAGTCTACTGCATACAAGTACTCCATATACACTTCAGGGTACACAATTTTAAGACATTGGATCTCTTTCTGCCAAAATGCTTTCATAGCATCAACTGTTTGTAGATGCACACATAATGCATATGTCAGCTTCTCCATTTTTATCAAATCCATGTAGGGACCTTGATCATATGTCACAATAGTGGAATCAATCTATTTGATGTTCTCATTGAGGACTGCTAGGGATGGCACAAGTGGATTTCTTAACTGGGTTTGCCTTACCCTTATCTTGCTGATTTCTAACTTTGCTTTCTCAATTTTATCTAACTGCCCTTGGTAGACATTGTTGCATATGTTCATGTCTTATGTGGAAGTTTCAACTTATTTTATTATTCTATCTATCATTAACTCTGCCTCTTCTACCTTTTTTTTGTTTTTGGAGGTGAGCTTCACTTTGTCCATACAGTTTTCTATGACTCTCTTTCCTTTATCTGCCAATTCCTTCAATATAGATTGCCCAATCTTTAAGGATTTCAAGTCTAAGGTAAATTTCTTTACTAAATCATTCAATCTCTCCTTCTTGTATTCATCTTCTGCAATTCTAGTAGCAGAGTCTACTAAGCTTATAAAGTGTGATTTGAAGTTTGACAAAATGTTGTCCACATCTTCAACTGATTGGATTTTGGCTACTTTGTGATTAGCAGGCACTAAGTCATTCAAAATTTTCACTATTTCCAAAAAGAGAGGGTTCCTCATCAATTATTTTTCCTTATCTTTTTCCATAGCAAGAATGCTAATTTTGATTAGGTCTTCTTCTCCCCATGCATCCAAACTTGCTGAGTCAGGAGTTAACCTTGACAACAATGAGGTAGATGGTTGAGTGGATGGTGAGAATATGGTGTTCTGACTGGTATCCATGCATTCAACCTTTACTGGTTTCTCCTTTATTAGCATTTTTTCATCTTGAGTATCTTCATTTGTGTCAATTCGGTCATTGATGGGAACTTCATCTTGTTGTGCAGAGGTATCATCAGTGCACATTGCTTCAGTGCTTACAAATGCCTTATAAACTTTATCCATATCCTTTTTAGATGCAGTCATGGATATCTTGACATTGTCAACTACTATAGTGTCTTTTGAGTCTTTATTTGTATTAGAAGTTATTGTCACTGTGGGCATAGAGACCTGTGGACCTATCGTAGGAGAAATCTGAATCACTAGTTTTGTATCCTATTTGGGAGGAGCTGGAGTAACTTTTTCTATAGGGGCCACTAGTGGATACATGTTTTTGTCCATAAAGACTTGTGCAAATGCCTTTTCAGTCTACTTACCTATCTGTTCATACTCCTTATTCATAATTGTTAGGGTCCTTGTCTTAGTTCAGAGATGAAGCTTCACTAGATCCAACAATATAGCCTTCTCATTATGCGAGCATACAGGAAGAAGAGTATCCAATGTTTATTCTCTTATCCTCATGTATTCCTCAATTGCATGTCTTTTCATTATCTCTAACAATTTCCATAACTGATCTGGTATTACTGTCTTGATTTCAAGAATTATCTTCTTGAACTTGGTCATATGAGATACGATCATAGAGTGTATCTCAGTTTTATCAATTTCTTGATACTTGTCATAGACTTTAGAAAGTGTATCTAACGTCCCTTCATTAACAATCCTATTCCTCAAAACATTTAGACTAGGTCTAAATCCTACCTCAGGAGGATCTTGTGTATTCTTAGCTTTACTCTGAGTGTTCCTTGAGGATGGGTGATTTGTAGTCACCTATTTTCTTCCTCTAGTCTTCTTTCTTGGTGTAGTCAATGGAGATGAATCTAAGCCAATGGTGGTAGAGGGCGCAGAGGTTCTCTCTACTTTCTTCTTCTTCTGGATCTATTTAGCTTTCTCAATTTCTTTTTCTGTCTTGGCATTTCTAGCTTTGTCAAGATCTTCTTCAGTGACTCCATAAAATTTTAGAATGTTGGATGTAATTCTAGATGCTTTCCTCTAATTAGTAGCACTGTGTAAGACAATATCCACTTCATTGGTCTTCTCTCTGTAAGTGCCCCACCTAGGCTCATTAGGATCTTTGGGTGCTGACAATAGAACTTGCACATATCCTTCTAGCACATGTTCTTCCACTTCATAACCAAGAGGATGAATCCATTTGGTTCTAGGTTCAACTGCCTACGTGCATGTGCAATCTATTTCTACCATGAAACATATGGTATCCTTGTATTTGCTGACTATCTTCTCAGATAATTTGTACCTATTCTTCATTTTGATCCTAAATATCTTTATATCCATATCCATGGCATCCCTTGCAGTGCTCTCTAATGTTTCCTTGAGTGATATCTAAGACATTGTGGGTTTTCTCATGTCTAGGTAAAGGTTTGCAACCTTTCCAACTATATGGAAATACAAATAGATAATCAAGGATTAAAACCTGAATGTCTTGCTCCTATCATGTTTGATGATTTGGATGTTGTCAATCAATTGACCACACAAGATCTCACATAAGTTGTATTGAGTGTTATCCTTCACCATTTTGATAGCTACTAGGACTGTTGCAGTAGAGACACTATTCAATCTGCTAGCTTGCTGAAACTTATACTCGAGTATCATTGTCAAGAGTTTTATTTCATCTTCTTTGATAGGGTCAATTTTCATTCCATGCTTTTCACTTCTAGATAGACAAACTTTTTCAATCTTCTTTTTGACATCCTTTCCCAGTGGGAAAGAGTGGTCTAGTCTTGGGAAGTCTGGTTAATTCATGAATTATGTCTACGGTGATACGCACAGGAACCTCACCAATCTAGTAAATATCATTATGTATTCTGCTCAACAAAATATTTACCCATTAAGGCTTATCAAACTCATGAGCATTAGAATAATCAAAGATAGGGTTATCCATCAAGTGAATGAATTCATCTTTGAATGTGTAGTCAAGTTTCATCATGGATTCCATACGAGTATCTATTTTGACATCTCCTACTGTTTCCTTCTTACAGTAAATATACGTGCAGATATCTTCCATGTGAACAACACCTAGCAGGGTTTTGGAGAAAGCCCCTTCCACATCATCTAGTATGGATTTGAATGGATGCTTCTTGAATACAAATCTTTTCCTCTCTTCTATATTAAACACAACTGGAGTCACCATACTTACTTGGAATTTTCTTAAGTAGGGTTTCAAGAAATTCCAAAATGGCACAACTGCTAGGGTTATGTTCCAAACTTCTTATCCATTCACTCAACTATCAAATCTGTTATACCTTCATGCCCTAATGTCTAGTGCTCCAATTCTCTCCAAATTATATGCTCTTCGATTGAAAGTGTGAGAAAGATCAAATTCTTTCTTTCCTTTATACAATATAATGCATTTAATGTTTGCAACCATACGCAAATTACCCATAGACTTTGAAACTTTGATCCTGATGCATTTCAGACAATGCATGAATGCACATAGCAATGTTATGTTCTTGTAACCATGATTTCATAGGTGCATACTCAGAGGTGAGTATACCAACTATGTAGGGGTCATGAGCTAGAATAGCTCCCCCTAGGACCAAGGTCTATTTAAGTAGAAGTAGAGGGTGTGTCCACTGTGGATGCACCAACTACTTTGTCAACATCATTATCCTTCTTTACTTCAACCCAAATTTTTCTTGAATCTTCATTTTCTTGAACAAACTTTACTTCTCCTTTTTCTTCAAATAGTGATTTCTTAGGTTCGTCTTGCTTCTGAGTTTTGGATCTACAAAACTTTGAGATGTGTCCTGCTTTTCCACATGTGTGAAAAATGATAGGAGGTCTGATGCTCTTGTTCATCATGCTACATTGATTTGTTGTGTGTCCATTGTATTTACAAATCTAACATGTAGTGTTCTGCAAATTCCTTTGAGGTTGATTTCTCTGATTGTTTTGATTCATTCTCCTTTGATTCTGCTGTGATTGAGTTCTGCAATGTATAGCCCTATGACCAAATTTATTACAAGAGAAACAATAACCATTGAAAGGTCTTACCTTTTTGCAATCTCTTGCCAAATGACCATGTTTGTTGCATTCATAACAAGTTTTGTTAACTTGCTTGATTTCCCTTTTTGGTAGATCTGCTTTAATCTCTTCAACATTTTAAACTTTCCTTTCTTTTGAAAGTGCTTCATGAGATTTCTCTCTTTCTTGAAATGAACTGACTTTAGTTTGTATTATATTGAATCCAAGACTAGTAGTGTCTCCTTTTTGCTTTTGTCCATTGAGCTGAGATTGAAGTGAATCAGAACTTGTGTGAAGTTTATCATTCTTATCCTTTGCTTCTGTTAATTCAGATTCCAACTTCTTTTTTATGTTTTCCAATTCTAGAACTTTCATGTTTGCTTTTGAAAGTTCATCATCTAGTTGCTTTCTTTCTTTGGTCTTTTCTTCAATAGCAATTTGGTTGTCTATGAGTTGTTCATCCAGATTCTCAACTTTATCTTTCAGAGACATATTTTCTTCATTGAGATTTTTGATCATTTTCCCTAAGTCACTTGTAGAACAATCTTTCAAATATTTTCTTAATTTCTTTATAAGCATTTGTGAGCCATCAACTTTGAGTCTAAGTTCTTCATTTTCTTTTTTGGATATATCAAGATCTTCAAGAGCTGCTTCAAGATTCCTTTTCAAATGTTTTTCTTCTGCTGAGTCCATGATCACCTCAAGTGGTTAAACTTATTTGCTGAGGACCAGAGCTCTGATACCAATTGTTAGAAACACTGAGAGGGGGGGTGAATCAGTGTTTGTCTTATTAATTACTTTTCAGCAACTTAAACTTAAATAAAACATACATAGAATGAATCTTAACATAACAAATCATAACACATGATATGATTATGGGGAAACCTCGATCAAAGGAAAACCCTAGTGGCAATTAGTACCCACAAATATTGTACTAATTTTATTGAACTTGTGAGAGTTTCTTTGTCCTATTAGAAGCAGTCTTTACAATATGAGTACAATGACCTGGTTAAAGATCAGACCCTGTTAGGATTCTTTTACAAAACCCTGTTAAAGGTATATGGCTCACTGCCCAATAAGATGAAGGCTAGAACCTTCTAAAAGATGATATGCACTAAATAAAAATGAACTGCTATGATGACACTATTGTCTGATCAGTTCCATGTATGCGCAAATGCTCTTACTCTCTCAAAGAGCTATATCATATACTGACTTCATAGTACTATCTCTCTATAAATTCCTCTTACATAATAATTGATGCTTCTCTCATATCTTTACATTACATACTTATATATTCAAATCTGAATAGGCACGACCCAAAACAAAACACTAGTCGACCCTAAAACAAAATATACAACACTTCCAAATAAGTCGGCTCAAGCATGTTTACTAAAATGTTAATTACATCATTAAAATCATATAACCAAAGGCACTTAGCCATTACATTATAAAATAACACACGCAGATCAAATCACTTAGTCGGCTTCCATGCTCTATCTCCTGGACTGCTGGTCTATTGATCTTCTTGTAACTTTATCGTACTATAGTTTCATACTATGCATGTTTGGATGTAGCATGTACACATTTCATAAAAATTATATCTAAATGCACATACACTAAATCAATCTCTTGCATGTGCGCTGATGTGCTAATCGCTGAGTATCACTATTCTGCCCTGTTTTCCTTACTTAGTCATTTTGTCTTTTAAGACAGAGACTAAACATGACTTTGTTGCCATGATGACAACAAAAAATGAGTCATGCATCCTCAGGTATTCAACTTTCCAATGCAATTTTTAGACCAGTCTCTTCATCTTTCATATATATAGTATCCCTTCTATTAGAAGAAACACAAGAGTCAGTAGTCCAATATTCAATGACCTGTCTTTTTACATCTTCAAAAAAAATTTCTTTTCGAGGAAGTCCAAAAATATTAACCCAATTATTTTGAATATTTTCATCTAACATATTTCTCTTCCTCATATATCTTTGAACATTTCTTCTAGATACATTCAATAAATCTAAAATTGCATGTACTTTTTTTCTCTATGTCAACCTCCTACTAGATAAAGTAGTCATCAATGCTCTACGTACAAAACTTAAATAATCTCCTCAACTTGAGTTTTTAATGTCGTTCAATGCATCCTGCAAATTTTCAACTATTGTTTGATTTACATTGTCTCCTGATTTTTTCTTGTTATCAACACCTAACAACTCCAAAACAAGAGCCATTTCCTTTTTCCTGAATAACCTAGCAAATAATTATGCTTTTCCAATCAAACTTTTATTTTGAAAATATTCATCCCAAATATTTTTGCATTGTTTTTTTTATCGTGCTTTCAGGTACCAATTCGTTAGATGAAAATTGACTAAAAAATGAATCGTCATCCATCTCCATCAAATTGGCCATGTAAAAACTTATATTTCCATCAATTGGTTCCCCTACTTGAATTGGATCTTCTTGGACTTCAACAGGTTCATCTTCATTACGTTTTGTATGACCTTTCATTTTTTCATCCCTTATCTGATCATATTTTCTTGTTCTATTTCTTTTATTCCTGATTGCACAATTTGTTCAAATTGAGAGCTTTGATTTAACTGCATACACAAAACCATATAAAATTGGTAAAAAACTCAAAAATAATATTGATAATTTCATATTGTAATATTGAATGATGCTTTAATTAAAAACATAAATAAATCTCAAAAACCTATAAAAAAAACTTGCAAATAATACAAACCTCCTTGATAATTTTAATTCTTAGTTGCCCTTTAACACCCACAAATACGCTTTTTAAACAATTAAAAAAATGATTTTATTAAAGAAACCTTATTTAAGTCAGAATAATTGATTTTTGTTTTTAAATTTTAAAAAAAAACCTTTTATTTATATCAACTTTGAGGGTCGTGGTCATTCACACGACCATGTTTGGTCAGCCCATGTTTCGGCTGAAACTACTTATGTGGCATCCCATGTGGCAGCAAAATAAGCAAAAAAAAAGGAAAAATTAAAACATGTCATTTCCAGGGCTTATTTGTCCACCAAAATTGAAGTGTTCTTAAAATTTAAAAATACATTTTACAGAGCTCCAAGTCTAGATTATGGTCATATAATTTTTATAGTATTTTGATTAAATATAATATATTATAAGTTTAAAAAACTACAAGTAGGTATTTTAACATTGAAGAACATGCTCGTTTGAAAAAAGATAAAAAATAGCTAATCATGTCAAAAAAATTTAAAACTTATATTTAACACTAGAGGAGAGAGTTCTCTTCAAGAATATATAATTTTTTTTGTATTTGGTGTATATTTGATAGGGAAAATTAGGCGGGGGACAAAAAAACTATCAATTTCAAGTAACGCCAACTTTGAGTAGTTATGAAAGATAAAATATATACTGAAAACCATTCTTTCTTTTTTTTTGCACTAGGTGTATATGTCATCTAAAACATATTCTTAAATTAGAGAAAAAAAAGATTATTTACATATATTTTATTGGTGGGAACTAGACCCTCAATTTTCTGCATTTTCCAACAATTAAAAATACAAATACATCATTTTCAAATTCTAAACACAAATACCACTTTTATGTCATTGAAGTTTAACTACTTTGCATGCCATGGTCCTCTTCCTTTGTAAAAGTGTGACATAGGTTTGTACTTTTACCCCTCTAAAATATGCAATGTAGGACTCTGAAAACAACCCTATAATGCATGTCATTAAGTCATCCCTTCAAACTATGTCTAGAAGACAAAGAATATCTAGATACACTAAATCAAATTGAGAAGTAGGAGCTATAGTTGGATTCTCACGAGTAACAAAAATCTCTAGATCATAAATCCAAGAAGATAGAAGCAATAATGTATCATCATCAAAGGGAATAGTATCTATGTCTTTTAAGGCCAAAAAATATCACCATAGCTCAGGAATTAGGGCATACTGATATTTCATGGTAACAATGAAAACCATCCTGAGTTGTGGGTGGAATTTGACTAAGAAGGAATATCTAGATTCTAGGCCGGTTCCTATTGGAATTGGGGTATCAATAATTTACTACTGTCTTCTGATTTTTGGAAAGAAAGGGAGAAATTTTAACTAAATTTGAATGAACAAAACTTAAAAGGAGATACACCAAATAGGATTCAGATTTCTCGAAGGTTCAAACTAATATCCACTTGACATACCCTAATGATTTCAGTAAAATCATCCATTGTCCAATACATAGGCTAACTTGGATATCACTATTAGGGATCTCACCACAAAGAATGATAATCCTATCAATAGACATGCAGATTATGTAAAAGGTTATATTCTACAATCTAGAATAGGAATTAAGACAATTCACTAATTTATAGAGTAGATACATTACACTTCAATGTAGAAAATTAAATAGGATTGATAACAAAGACCATAACAAGATGTATGAATAATGGGGCTAGCTTTATTCTTATAAAAAACTATGGATAGTTACATGATTGAGTTTCAAAAAAATAGCAAGGAATACATGCATCCTCTTGGACAAAATCGATACTCAACATGAACCAAAATGGATACAAAATACATAAAAAAAGGTCTATAGAAACAAGTAGTTCACTAAAACCACCTTCTCTCTAAATTTTGAACCCCTAAATTAGCCAAAATAGTCCATGAGGGCTTCTTTAAGGCTTGTTGTGAACTTTCTGTCCCTTTTGATTACAAGGAAACCTTGATCAGAGGAAAATCCTATGGGAATTAGTACCCACAAATATTGTACTAAGTATAATGAACTTGTGAGAGTTCCTTTGCCCTGTTAGAAGCAGTCTTTACAATATGAGTACAATGACTTGGTTAAAGATCACACCCTGTTAGGATTCTTTTACAAAACCCTGTTAAAGGTATATGGCTCACTGCCCAGTAAGATGAAGACTACAACCTTCTGAAAGATGATATGCACTATATCAAAATGAACTACTATGATGACACTGTTGTCTGATCAGTTCCATTTATGCATGAATGCTCTCACTCTCTCAAATAGATATACCATATAATGACTTCATATTACTATCCCTTTGTAAGGTCCTCTTACATAATAATTGACACTTCTCTCATATCTTTACATTACATACTTATATATTCAATTCTAAATAGGCGTGACCCAAAACAAAACACTAGTCAGCCCTAAAACAAAATATACAATGCTTCCAAACAAGTCATATCAAGTGTGTTTACTACAATGTTAATTAAATCATTACAATCATATAGCCAAAGGCACTTAGCCATTGCATTATAAAATAACACACACTGATCAAATCACTTAGTCGGCATCCATGCTCTGTCTCCTGGACTGCTGGTCTATTGATCTTCTTGTAACTTTGTCATACTGTAGTTCCATACTATGCATGTCTAGATGTAGCATGTACACATTTCATACACCTTATATATAAATACACATACATGGAATCAATCTCTCACACATGCGTTGATGTGTTGATCATTGTGTATCTCTGTTCTGCCCTATTTTCCTTACTTAGTCATTTTGTCTTTTAAGACAAAGACTAAACATGACTTTGTTGCCATAATGACAACACAAAATGAGTCACGCATCCTTAGGTAGTTAACTTGCCAGCATATACTTATACTATACTAATGCATATAGTAATGGGGATTCATATGATGACAAGGATACAGACATGGTGTACATAGTAAATACCTTAGTATTATGCACATATCAATTTTTAATACTAATGTAAAAGGGGGAGATTAAAGGCATTATATTTTTCTATTAGTATACACAAGGAAAAATAAGATCTACACCATCGATTTACTCTACACTGAAAGATAGGGCACACCACTACCTGATACCAAGGTTACCCAAAAAACACTATTAAGTGTTATCCGATGACAAAAAGGTGAATGGAACCCGACTGATGAAGAGGGATTGACAACTAGTGTTCTCCTTCACTCCAATTGTTAGTTTTGTGTTCAAATCAACCATCCCATGGTTGTGCTTGATGGATATTCTTCCTAATGGGATCTCCAAGACCCCTCAACCAACTTATCCTCCAAGGTATAGTTGGATTCATTAAGATTCCAATTTCACTAAGCCAACTAGTCCAACTAGTCACCCAAAAGCCTAGTTTCCTCCACTAGTCCTCCACCTAGTCTATCAAATCTCTTCCTAGGATCTTTTCACACACTCACTGAGACTCCACATATATTTCTTGACCCTTTATTGGCCATTATTCATCCATCCCAACACTCCAAGTTGTTCCAATTCTTCAATAGGTCTTTAACTCACTAGGAGGGCTAATTGTTCAATTTGTTGTAGCCCTGGTTTTACAAATTTTGGCCTATTTCTTAAAAAATCCCTACATGACCCCACAAAAAAACTTGAAAATATTCAACACACCATACAACTCCATCAGAATCCAAAACCCTAACCTCTGATGACACCCAAAACCCTACTTCCTCGCAGTCCCTAGATTAAGCCTATTAATTAGGCCTCTAGACCAGTGAACAATAATATTTGAAAAACTTATCTCCAATCAGTGATTCCCCTCCAACCACTAGTGAATCCATTTAGGAGACTTCCTTGTGCATCCATAAATACCACCAAGTCTTTCCCAAAAGGTCTTGGGTGTTCACACAATTTTGTTCTTCTCCCTGTCCTGGCTCACCTGGTTCCACCAGTCAGCCATAGGGATTCATTTTTCGCCTATGAAATCCAATGAGACAAGAATAAAAATAACAAAAACCCTATCTACTTACCCTAACCCTACTTTCCCCATGGTTTCAGACAAATCCACCAAAGGAAAACTAGGTTAGAGCCATTTCTATCTTGGCAACACTATTTTGTCTCTGTCAGACCAGTGGCCTTCAAAATTTGATAAATTTGAACCTACTAAACTTCAAAAAAAACTACTTAATGCATATGAAATCTCAAAACAAACACTACATTAAATTGGAGCCCGATCACCTATGTCAATCTGTACAAGACCATACAAAAGAAGAACTACAGTGCAAATTATACAAAAGAAGGTTCAAACATCCATAGAGAGGTGTCAAAAATAAAATTCTCAATCCAAAATCTCATTAACCCTTCCAAAACTTCAATTCGATTCTCATCTACTGAGCATGGGTGGTTACATTCAATTCTAACCATCTTTTGTCAAATCTTGCAAAAGTTGCTCAAGCAACTTTTTGGAAATTGAAGTATTTTGACTTCCTATGTCCAATCGATGAGTAAGGTTGACTTCTAGGACACTAGGATATCTAAGGTCCTAATACATGCCTTCAACCCATGTTACACTAAAATGACAACTTTTCCCATTTTGAGGCTAAATGACCTAATGAGCACAATGAGCACTAAGGCTCTTACAATCATGAAGTTAGACTATAATGCTTCCATAATTTTGGAGATTTATTTTAAGACACCCACACACTTCCTAAACACCTTAAACAATATCAAAACAAGAAAATAGGGAGGTTCCATGCACCATACTCCCGTGGAAAAAAGAACTAAAGTCCCTTGAGTTAGGAGGTCTTCAAGAGTGACCCCATGTTTCAGTATATCCAGCTCTGTCTTTCAACTAGCTTGAGCTTCATGACACCCCTACCACTTGATGAGATACTCCTTGTAGTTACCCTTCATAGTCTTCTTTATCACCTTAGAGTCTAAGACACTTTCCAATTGCAATGGCTTTGGGGTAGGAAAATCTTTCACCACTATCATCTTCATCAGAATATGCAAGTGTGGACTGCCCTATGTCAAGAGGTGATCCTCTTTAAGGATACAAATCACTAACATTGAAAATAGGTAAAATTCCCAAATCAGGAGGTAATTTCACTTCATAGGCATTCTTTCCATATTTATGCAAAATCTTCAGTGGTCCAATCTTCTTCATGAGCAGCTTAGTTGGTTGGCCTTTGGGTAGCCTCTCCTTTTTGAGGTAGGCAAGGACTAGATCCCCAACCTTTAACTACAAGTCCCTCATGGTTTGATCAACACTAGCTTTGTACTTCTCCACTTGTCATTGTAAAGTCTGACTGACTTGAGAATTTAGCTCCTTCATCTGTTCTGCAAATGACTCCCCTTGTGCACTCATGTTGTCTTCTAACCTAAGATCCCTCACCTCCAAAATCCCCCTAGGATTAACCCCATTAACTATTTTGAAGGGGATCTTACTTGTACTCCTATTAATGGAGTCATTGTAGGCAAATTTTGCCTGCCCTCTGATATGATCCCAAGATTGACCATGTTGTTTGGTTAAACACCTCAACAAATTCCCATGTGACCTATTCACTACTTCTATTTGTCCATCTGATTGTGGATGGTAGGCTGTGGAGAAGGACAAATTATTTCCAAGCATCTTCCAAAGGGTTCTCCAAAAGTGACCCACAAATTTTGTATCCCTATCACTGACAATATTCAAGGGCAAACAATGAATTCTAACAATATCCTTCAAGAAAATCCCTGCAATCTAAGAAGCATCATTTGTTTGTTTGCATGGAATGAAGTGTGCCATCTTACTGAATTGATCTACCACCACAAACACATTGTCATGTCCTCTAGATGTCTTTGGTAACCCCAAAACAAAATCCATACTAACGCACTCCCAAGGCCTTTGGGGTATAGTTAGTGGTTGATACAACCCACTATTTCTGCTTTGGCCTTTTTTTTGTCTAACAAACTTGGCAATGCTCTAAAAATATCCTCACATCTGACTGCATTCTAAGCCAGTAGTAGTGCCTATGCACTTTCTCCAATGTTTTATCCACTCCAAAGTGGCCTCCCAAGCTCCCTTGGTGCTTCTCATTCACAATGTTTTCCCTCATTGATCCTTGAGGTATACACATAAGGTGACCTTTGAACAATAGGCCTTCCTAAAATACATACTCATTGAAATCCACCTTGAACCCCTGTAGAAACTTTACACAAGCTTCATAAGCTTCTTTTAAGTCTCTGTCTTTCTTGTAGAGGTCTTTCAAGTCTTCCAGGCCCATACTTTGTAGTTGTATCTCCTTAATTGTGAGTACTCTCCTACTAAGATCATCTACAACCTTGTTTCTAACCCCCTTTTTGTGTTTTATAACAAAGTTATAGGCTTTTAATGCCTCCACCCACTTCATGTGTCTTTGGTTCAACTTTTCTTGCCCATTTAGAAAACTTAATACTTAGGTTTAGGCCACTCCAAAATGGACTTAACTTTATCAAGGTCCATTTTCATACATTCATTAGCAACCACAAAACCAAGGTAGACTAGTTCAGTTTTGAGAAACTCACACTTTTCTTGATTTATCATCAACTTATTTTTATGTAGCTTTCTTAAGACCACTCCAGATGCTTTAGGTTCTCCTCCCTGGACCTTCTAAATATCAATATAATCAAGGTAAACTATTACAAACTTACCAAAAAATTCTACCAACACTTCATTCATGGGCCTCGTGAATGTACTAGGTGCATTCCTTAGGCCAAAGGACATTACTAGCCACTCATATAGACCCTCATTGGTCTTAAAATCTATTTTCCACTCATCACCTATCTTCACCCTTATCTGATGATACCCTGACTTCAAGACCACCTTAGAAAAGTAAAAAGATCCACCAAGATTGTCCATCAAGTCTTCTATCCAAGGCATTGGGAACCTATATTTGATAGTGATCTTTTTTATCACCCTGGAGTCTATAAACATCCTCCATTTTCCTTCCTTCTTAGGTGCAAGTACTATTGGAACAACAAATGGGCTCAAACTCTTCCTTATCAACCCCTTATCTAGCAAATATTGGATTTGTTCTGCTATCTCTTCATTTTGTCTTGGTGTCATCTTATAGGCATCCTTGTTTGGAAATTTTTCTCTAGGTATAAGGTCAATCTGGTGACTCACATCCCTCATAGGTGGTAAGGCACTTGGCATACCATTATCCACTATGTCATGATACTTCTCCAACAAAGCTTGTATCTTTGGTGGAAAACAAACTTTCTCCTTAGTCTCCTCCTTTGGTTTGATCACTACTTCACAACATACTCCCTTCTCCTTCTTCATGGCCTTTAGAAACTCTTTCCGACTTAATAACATCACACATGTTCGTACATGCTTCTCTTCATTGGGTTCTTGCAAATGATCCATTTAGAATTTCTTTCTTAGCTTAGTGATGACATAATTATTCTTCTCTCCATCATGTATGGCTTTAACATCATACTGCCATGGATGTCCTAGGAGTATATGACATACATCCATAGGTAGTATGTCACATAGGACCTTATCCTTATAGTCTCCAAACTCAAACTCAACAATAGTTTGCTCATCTACCACTATTTGTTGACCCTTGTTAAACCATGAAACGTTGTATGGTGTGGTATGAGGTATCCTTCTCAACTTCAATTTTTCCACCATCTTAGTGGACACTATATTCTTAGTGGATCCAAAGTCCATTATAACCTTGAAAATCTTCCCGTGAGACCTACAAGTTGTCTTGAATACATTCTTTCTTTGGGGTGGCTCTATGGTGTTAGGTACCTTCAATAAGGTTCTCCTTAACATCAAGTTTTCTCCATCTAGTACTAGCCCTACCTCAGAAATAAGTGAAGTAACACTTTGAGTGTCATCTTTGTGAAATAATTGATTCCTCATATCCCCCATTGAAGATTAGGAAGCCTTCTCTAGACACCTACCCATTGTGTGACCCACTTGGCTGCAATTATAACACCTACCAGTAAAAACTGAATTAGATCTTCCTTGGGGTTAGAACCTACCTCTTGGTGGCCTCCTACCTCTGTATCCTCCCATTTGGAATGATCCTCTATACTGATTTCCTCCACTACTATCCATGAACTGACTGTTATCTTGTTTATTAGGGCTTTGTCCCCTACCAAAGTTACCCCTACCTCTCTAAAAACCTCTATTATTGTTGCCACCTCTTCCTCTTTGATGGAAGTCATTCCTCCTTCTAGCCTTGTCCTCTTCTCTTAAGGCCAATTGAAATCACTTGTGCATACTGTCTAGTGTCATCATGCTAATCTCATCTTAAATTCCCTATCTAAACCTATTTAGGTACCTAGCTACCTTCTATATTTCATCTTCTTGTTTCGTAGCCCTTAGGCTTAGCTTATGGAACTCCTCTATGTAGGAAATCACTATCATTTATTTTTGTCTTAGGTTCTGTAGCTTTTGGTATATTTGGATTTCATAATCAGTGGACAATAATTGTGCCCTCAACCTAATTTTCATTCTCTCCCAAGAACCAATCATCTTCTTCCCACCATTCACTCTTTCATCCTACATCATGTTCCACAACACCAATGCAGACCCCTTGAGCCTAGCCTTAGCATACCTAACCCTCTTCTCCTATGAGATTTCCTTGTACTCAAATTGGTTATCAATGGCTTCAAGCCAATCTAGTAACTCTTCTCCATTCAAGCTACCACTATAGTAAGGCATTTTCTCCATGCTATCCTTGTTCAAAGATTTTAAAGCATCTAAGAACACCTTTTTTTCTTTGTCCAACTCAGGTTCTCTCCCTTTGTTTGATGACTCTTCTGTCTGACTATCATCATCCCCATAACTTTCATTCCCCCATTCAGTGACCTTCTTCTTTCTTTTTGTCTCAGACACATGAGCCTTCTCTAAGAGGCCCTGGACCAACTCAACTATGGAATACTACTCATTTCCTTAGGAGGCATATTGTCAACCTCTTGACTCTCTTGACTCTCCTCCCCTTAAGACATACACAATCTTCAAGTTATAACCTAGCTCTCATACCACTCTGATGCAGGGGTATTGACAACTAGTATTCTCCTTCACTCCAATTGTTAGTTTTGTATTCAAATAAACCATCCCATGGTTGTGCTTGATGGATCTTCTTCCTAATGGGATCTCCAAGACCCCTCAACCAACTTATCCTCCAAGGTATAGTTGGATTCAAGAAGATTCCAATTTCACTAAGACAACTAGTCCAACTAGTCACCCAAAAGCCTAGTTTCCTCCACTAGTCCTCCACCTAGTCTATCAAAGCTCTACCTAGGATCTTGTCACACACTCACTAAGACTCCCCATACAGTTCTTGACCCTTTCCTGGTCATTCTTCATCCACCCCAACACTCCAAGTTGTTCCAATTCTTCAAAAGGTTTTTAACTCACTAGGAGGGATAATTGTTCAATTCCTTGTAGCCCTGTTTTTACTTATTTTGGCCTATTGCTTCAAAAATCCCTACATGATCCCACAAAAAAACTTGAAAATATTCAAGACACCATAAAACCCCATCAAAATCCAAAACCCTAACCTTTTATGATACCCAAAACCCTACTTCCTTGCAGGCCCTAGATTATAGCCTATTAATTAGGCCTCTAGACCAGTGAACAATAATATTTACAAAACTTATCTCCAATCAGTGATTCCCCTCCAACCACCAGTGAATCCTTTTAGGAGACTTCCTTGTGTATCAAGAAATGCCACCAAGTATTTCCCAAAAGGTCTTGGGTGTTCACACAATTTCGTTCCTCCCTGTCTTGTCTCACTTGGTTCCGCCAGTCAACCATAGGGATTCATTATTGGCCTATGAAATCCAATGAGTAAAAAACAAAAAGAAAAAACACCCTATCTACTGACCCTGACCCTACTTTCCCCATGGTTTCAAACAAATCCACCGGAGGAAAACTAGGTTAGAACCATTTCTATCTTGGCAAAACTGTTTTCTCTCTGTCAGACTAGTGGCCTTCAAAAGTTGATAACTTTGAACCTACTAAACTTCAAAAGAGACTACTTAGTTCATATGAAATCTAAAAACAAACACTACATTAAATTGGAGCTTGATCACCTATGCCAATTCATACATGACCGTACAAAAGCATAACTATAGTGCAGATTATACAAAAGAAGGTGCAAAAATCCATACAAAGGTGTCAAAAAAAAAAGTCTCAATCCAAAATCTCATTACCCCTTCTAAAAATTTGATTCCATTCTCATATACTAAGCATGGGTGGTTACATTGAGTTCTAACCATCTTTTGTAAAATCTTGCAAAAGTTGCTCAAGCAACTTTCAAAGTTGCTAGCAACTTTTTGGAAATTGAAGTATTTTGACTTCCTATGTCCACTTGATGAGTGAGGTTGACTTCTAGTACCCTAGATAGGGTATGTAGGGTCCTAATAGAGGCCTTCAACTCGTGTTACACTAAAATTAAAATTTTTTCCCATTTTGAGGCCAAATGACCTAATGAGCACAATGAGCACTAAGGCTCTTACAATCATGAAGTTAGACTATCATGCTTCCATCCTTTTGGAACTTTATTTTAACACACCCAAACACTTCCTAAACACCTTAAACAACATCAAAACAAGAAAATAGGGAGGTTCCTTACACCATTGATGAGTAATAATAGTGAAACCCGACAGAATAAAAAAGAGAGGAACCCGACAGAAAAAGGGAAGCCGATGAACAATTCAAAAAAGGAATGATGATAGACTTCAAGCTCAACCTGACGACCAAGAACCAATGGTCAGTTACATCCTCCAAAAATTGGATCTAACTTTCCACGTCAGATATGTCACTGAAGTTATATTTATAGCTTCTTGATTTACTTTTAAATCCATTATGTGTAGAGGAAGTAATGTATTTAATATTGTTTTAATTATTCTTACTGATTTAAAACATGCAAACTAAAGATCAAGTTCAAGTTGTAAATCTTGGATCTAAGAGTTAAAATTGTAATGCATGATTCTAGAATAGGTCAAAGAATTGTATAAATAGATGCTCAATCTATTGTAAAACATATTTTTTTCAATGAAGATTGTAGCCACGGAGAGAATCTAGAGACCAGACAAAAGAATTCATGTAGAAGGATAGAAAAGAATCAAATCAGTTTCAAGAAAAAGAACACATGCTACCAATGAGTAGAGAAAAGGTATTCATCAATCACTTAAGGTGATATTATTATTCTAAGAGCTTTAATGGATCTGTAATAAAAAATTATAGATTGCATACAGTCAGGTCAACATTTGTACTGATTCTAAAAAGTGTAGTACACTAATGAAATCCTTTCAAGAAAGGTGGGCTTAACCATCCTATTGTAAATCTCATAACTGAGTGCACACTTAAATCAGTGTTGCTAAAGCTCTTAATAGAGTAGATCTTAATAGTTCTCCACCTTAATACTCCTAACAGGGTAGATCATTAGAAGTGATCAAATTGTAAGTGATGACATGTAACTGATTAAATGGTTGACTATATTAAGTTAAAGATGATGCAAGACATTAAATTAGTTAATGGTTTGTATTTTCATTGATGTCAACTTGATATCATCTATATGGTCATATACATAATGTCAAAGAATTTAGAGAATAAATGGAATAGAGGTTATGCTTTCAGCAATGCATAAAAGTCAAGTATTCACCAAGTGACAAACTACACCGATGGAGGGAACACCATTGGTAAATACAAAGATAAAGTCACAGCGATGCCTGACCAGTAGAGGATAGTGTTTCTTGATGAAGTAGAATAATAGGATGCCTAACAAGATAAAAATAGTGTTTTCCAATGAACAAGATCTAATGATGCCCGACGGACGGAGATCCCAAAGCTAACTGAAGTTACACTGACAGAACTGGTAGTTGTCACCGATGACGAACTGTAGAATTGACCGACAGAATAGAGAGATCAAAAAATGAAAAAACATCTAGTTGGTAGAGCTAAAGGATAGACTTAATTAGTTGTTTTATTTGTTTTATTTGACCATAGTTAAGTAAGTGATTTGTATAGTTGGCAAGAAAATAACTACGAGATAAATCAGGAGTTAAAACCATAAATCAATTTGGCTAGATTGTTTTTCATGCCAAGAATCAAGAATCAAGAACCAAGAATTAAGTAATATCATGTCTATTTAAGAGACAAGCATAATTCACTTCCATATGCAATCAGATACATGAGGGAGTGAACAGATAGAAGATGCTGAAGAGAAACTCATGAAGGATAAACTTCATGTAGTCTTGACCAATAAAGGTAAGGGAGAGCTAAAGAATTCTGTAGACACTGACAAATAGAAAAGAATAGCATCATAGAGAAAAAAGAGTTAAGTAAAAAGGAATTGTATTGATACATTGATCAGAAAGATATTGTAAGTAAATTGATCTGAAAATTTGCAAGTCAATTGCATTAGAAATAGGTCATTTTGTTTTAGTTTAACCATTGAAGCATTAAGTCTCTTAATAGAGTAGGAATTAACAGTATTTTGTAATTGAGGTATATCTTAACAGATTACCAGAAGGCTAACTCATGATAGTAGCATCGGTCTTACCTAAAGCCTATTGGAAGTCTAAGAAGGAGGCTGATTCAAGGATGGTAGTAAGATTAGCATAAAGCCTACTCACAATCATGAGACTGATTATAGGATGGTAGCATAGATGCCAGATACTAAGTGACAACCTATGTATAAAAATGCTCTAACAAGGTCACACTTAACCATGTGTTTGTAACCTTTAACAGGGTTGGCTCCTAACAGGGCTCACTTTAGAACAGTAAAAATTTGGGGTACAAGTCCCAGTGGTTTTTTGCTTAACAAGGTTTCCATGTTAAAATCCTTGTGTTATATGTGGATGGTTTATTACTTTATTGTTTTACATTCTACATATGCATTTATGGATTGATTGTTATACTCTACATATTTGCTGAGTATTGGTAAATACAGTTCACTACTTATTGGTTATCAAGGAGAATAAGGATAGACAACGTAAACCGACAGACAGTTATTTATTTCAAGTATTTCAAAGGCATACATCTTGTTGGGACTTAATAATTTGAGAAGTATTGATTGGTGGATTAAAGTTTAAATTGGATAAAAATTTGAGGCCACTGATTCACCCCCCCCCCTCTCAGTTATTACTAACAATTGGTATCAGAGCTTGTGTTCTTAGAAGGAAGGTTTCAAGACCTAAGTAAAGATCACAAGATGAACAGACGAGATGTGCCCAAGTTGAACAAGGACAACTTTTCTTCATGGGAAAGTAGGATAAAGCTTCACTTATCAGGTATTGGAAATGATATTACTCAATACTTAGATACTTCATATGTGTTTCCTATAGGACCATTGATAGTAAATCAATTGAGAGTAAAGCATGAACATAACTGCATGGTTATAGAGCTTTCAGCCTCACTCTCTGATGTTGAATTTGAGGATGTCAAAGATTGCAAAAATGCAAAGACAATGTGGGACAAGTTAAAGATTGTACATGGAGGTGATGTAAATGTTTTGAGAGCCAAGGAAGAAATATTTAGAGGAAAATTTGATGATCTTAGAATGAAAGAACGTGAAAACATCACACAGTACAACACAAGAATAAAAGTAGTCAATGTTACACGAGGTGTTGGAGGTACACTTGAAGAGGAGACAGTGGTAAGTAAAATCCTAAGAACCCTATTGCCTATGTATGCTATTAGAGTCTCTGCTATTCAAGAAATGAGAGCAGTATTAAATAATATAGTCACTCTTGATAGCCTGATTGGTAGATTGATTTCATTTGAGATGAATAACTTTGATAATAGTGTCTTACCAAGCTTAGAGTCTGTATTCAAGTCTTCTATGAGAATAAGAAAATCTAGTTAGAGACACTCATCTAGAAGAGATAGTGAAAGAAAAAGTGAAGAAGAAGATCTAGATGAAATTGAAGCACTCATGGAAAGAATAATGCTAAGAGGCAAAGGTAAATACAAAGGTAAGTTACCACTTGTATGTTTTAATTGTAAAGAGATTGGACACTTTGCTGCAATATTTCCTAAAAGAAAAGATGACAGAAATAATAACAGATCTTTGAAAATAAATTTGATAGAGGTGATAACAAATATTACAGAGGTTACCAATGATCAGAAAGAAGTGATACCCAAGATTACAAGGACAAAGGCAAGAAAGCTAGCTATCTAGCTGCTTGCAAAGATGGAGATATTGACACCGAACTGGATGATGACATTGAGATAGTATTTGTAGCTATAAAGGATGATTCAAATGAAGATGAAAGGTATGAAGAAACTACACTCATATCTAAAATTAGTAAGAATGATATATGGATTATAGATAGTGGCTACACTCACCATATGACTGATGACAAAGAAAAGTTTAATACTTTTGAATAATATAAAGGTGGTACAGTAAGAATGGGAAATGATTCACCTTGTCAAATAGGAGGTAAAGAAACAGTAATGTTAAATAACCTGATTAAATATGAAAATTCTTATTGGGTAAAAGGATTGAATTATAATTTGTTGAGTGTTTCTCAGCTGAATAATTCAGGTCATAAAGTAGCATTTGAGAACAGGAAGGAAAAGATCTTCAATGAATCAGGAACACTGATTGGTACCATTGAATAGACCAAAGGTAACTTATTCTATCTGAATGATACTAACCCCACTTGCTTGGTGACTACAAATGAAGACATATGGCTATGGCACAAAAGGTTGTGTCATGTAAACTTTGACAACATGATGAAGATAAATAGGAAATGAATGTAAGAGGCTTACCGACGATGAAAAAGCCAGACAACATCATGTGCAAGAATGATCAAAAAGGTAAAATGACAAAGTCTAGTTTCAAAAGCAAAACCCATACATCTGATGATATTCTAGAACTAGTCCATACTGATTTATGTGCATGTATGAGGACAAAGAGCTATTATGGAGATATATATTTTATTCTCTTTGTTGATGATTAGTCTAGAATGATGACAGTCATGTTTTTAAAAGAAAAATCTGAAGCATTCAAGATGTTTAAATGGTATAAGGCTATGGTTGAAAAACAAAGTGGTAAGGATCTAAAATGTTTCAGATAGAGGAGGAGAATTTATATCAGATGAATTCACTAATTTTTGTAATGAGCATGGTATAAAAAGATAGGTTTCTACACCAAGAACACCACAGAAAAATGGGATTGTTGAAAGAAGGAACAAATCAATAGTTGATTATGCAAGAACACTGATGATAGAGAAGGACATCACCTAGATCTTCTGGAGGGAAGCTATTAGCACTACTGTTTACACACTTAACAAAGTAAAATTAAGAAAGAACTCAAAGAAGACTCCTTATGAGCTATGGTATGGTAAAACACCCAATTTAATTTACTTCAAAAATTTTGGTAGTTAATGTTATGTCTTAAAAGATCAAAGAAATGGAAAGCTAGACACCAAAAGTGATGAAAGTATTTTTCTAGGGTATTCTACCAAAAGAAAAGCTTTTAAATGTCTACTCAAGACTTCTAACAAAATAGTTGAAAGTGCAAATGTAAAGATTGATGAATTTGAAGAAAAGAATGAGTTGGAAAGCACAAAAGAACCAGAGGACTACAACAAGTTTGTATATAATGAAGAACCCATCACTTTACCTGAGAAACAATACTTAAATCTAGAACAATAGAATGTTGCAACCGACGGTCAGAATGTTGTTACCGACGATTAGGATAATGACCAAGATAATGTGCAAGGTAATAAAGATAAAGCTGATATACAAAGAGTTGTAGCTATACTTGCAAGATATGTAAGAAGGAACCATCTAGGGGACCAGATCATTTGAGATAAGAAAGTTGGTACAAGAACAAGAAGTAAGTCTTTAAACTCAAATTACTTAATTTGTGAGTTTGAACCAAAGTCTATCTATGCTGCACTAGACAATGAAGAATGGATAAGTGCTATGAATGATGAGATTGAACAGATTGACAAGAACAAGACAGGGTCACTTGTGCCAAGACCAGATGACAAGAATGTCATCAGTATAAAATGGATATTTAGGAACAAACTAAATGAGAATGGAGAAGTCACAAGGAACAAAGAAAGACTAGTATGCAAGGGGTATGCACAAGAGGAAGGTATAGACTATGGAGAAACCTTTGCACCCATTGCT
>MU227558.1:533405-568468 GCA_018584345.1 Thuja plicata | reverse complement strand
ACTTGAAGAAGAGGTATACATTGAACAACTAGAAGGGTTTGTGGATCCAGACAAGAGGAACATGGTATGTAGACTTCACAAAGCCTTGTATGGATTAAAACAAGCTCCTAGAGCCTAGTATGAATGAATTCATTCCTATCTAATATGTATTGGATTCATAAGGACTAGTGAGAACAGTAATCTTTATTTAAAAGAGGATAATTTAAAAGAGGATACTAATGCTAACACTTTGATTGCTGAAATATTTGTTGATGACATCATATTTGGAGGAAATGATATGTTATGCAAATCATTTGCTGATGAGATGAGAAAAGAATTTGAGATTTCTATGTTTGGAGAGATCAAGTTCTTTCTTGGTCTGCAGATCATTCAACAAAGTGAAGGTATTTTCATTACATAGTCCAAATACATCAAAGAAGTCCTAAAAATATTCAAGATGGAAGATTCCAAACCTATTGGAACACCGATGGCTACTAGATGCAAATTAACAAAGGAAGAGAAGACAACAAAGGTAAATCAGACTCTATATAGATCAATGATAGGAAAACTCATGTGTGGCGTACACACTAGACCAGATATTGCACATGCAGTAGGGATTGTTGCTAGATTTTTTTCCAACCTCAGGGAATCACATATAACTACTGTGAAAAGAATACTAAGATATCTGAAGAATACTAAGGAATTTGGCTTATGGTATTGAAGAGAAGGCAAATTTGAATTGAAAGTGTTTACCGACGCTGATTGGGTAGGAGATCTTGATGACCAGAAGAGCACAATTGGAGGAGCATTCTTTATGGGTGATAGACTTGTCACATGGATTAGCAAGAAGCAAGGATGCATCTCTCAGTCCACTGCAGAAGTAGAATATGTTGTTGCTGCTACAAACTACTCATACATTGCATCGATCAAATAGTTGCTGGAAGGTATGCATATGAAGATCATAGAACCAGTAGTTATCTATTGTGATAACACCAGTGCAATAAATATTTCTAAGAATCCAGTCATACATGCCAAGACTAAACACATAGCCATCAAGTATCATTATTTGAGAGAACAAGTTCAAGAAAAGGAGGTGATACTTGAATATGTGCAATCAAAAAAACAATTGGCTGATATCTTCACCAAGCCACTACCTAGGGATACATTTGAGTACCTGAGAAAAAGACTAGGGGTAAAACCCTTATCTACCAGTCAATAAAAGGACTGAAGGCTGCATCAACCATATATTATCAGAATATCAATCATGATTGATGCAAGCAGAAGTTGAACTTCAAAGCTACATCTATATACAAAAAGATATATATCAGAACCAAGCACTAGAGCAGATTGTTATATTGATAATGGATAATGGAAATTCAAGGAATATGTTATGGAAAGAAGAATTGGCTAACAAAATGTCAGATATTTGTGAAATATTTTTTTGGAATTATTCTCAAAGGGAGAGAATGTATCCATATTATCATCAAAAACTATTCATTATCAGATCATTCCAAATAGGGAGAGATCATATCCAAAGGGAGAGAATTGGTATAAAAGTTGCAAACAAAAGACAAAGACATCAAAGAAGTAGAATAGTCAAAGAGGACACAACACATCAGAAGAAGAAAAAGTAAAACTACAAGAATCAAATCTAAGCTTACACAGAGCTTACCGGTGGTCAGACATTTTATCGGTTATCAAAAAAACTATTTGGTAATTTGATGAATCTCAACAATTGTATTTCATATTGTATTAGCAATAGTATAGTATGATAATATAGCATGTTTCCATCAATGCCAAAGGGAGAGATTGATGACATGTAACTAATTAAATGGTTGACTATATTAAGTTGAAGATGATGCATGACATTAAATCAGTTAATGGTTTGTATTGTCATTGATGTCAACTTGATATCATCTGTATGGTCATATACATAATTTTAAAAACTTCAGAGAATCAATGGAATAGAGGTTATGCTTTTAGAAAAGCATAAAATTCAAGTATTCACCAAGTGACAAACTATACCAATGGAGTGCACACCATCAGTAAATACAGAGCTAAAGTCACAATGATGCTTGACAAGCAGAAGATAGTGTTGCCCGATGAAGTAGAATCACAGGATGCCTGACAAGCTAAAAATAGTGTTGCCCGATGAACAAGATCCATTGATGCTTGACGGATGGAGATCCTAAAGCTAACTGAAGTTACACTGATGGAACTGACAGTTGTCACCAGTGACAAACTGTAAAATTGACCGATAGAACAGAGAGATCAGAAAATGACAAAATATCTAGCTGGTAGAGCTAAAGCATAGACTTAACTGGTTGTTTTATTTGTTTTATTTGATTATAGTTAAGTAAGTGATTTATAAAGTTGGCAAGAAAACAACTACAAGATAAATCAGGAGTTAAAACAACAAATCAATTTGGCTAGATTGTTTTTCATGCCAAGAATCAAGAATCAAGAACCAAGAATTAAGGAATATCATGTCTATTTAAGAGACAAGCATAATTCGCTTCCATATGAAATTAGATACATGGGGGATTGAACTGATAGAAGATGTTGAAGAGAAACTGATGAAGGATAAACTTCATGCAGTCCTGATCAATCAAGCTAAGGGAGAGCTAAAGAATTTTGTAGACACCGATGAATAGAAAAGAACATCATCACAGAGCAGAAAGAGTTAAGTACAAATAAATTATATTGATACATTGATTAGAAATATATTATAAGTAAATAGATCTAAAAATTTGCAATTCAGTTGCATTAGAAATAGGTCATTCTGTTTGAGTTTAACCATTGAAGCATTAAGTCTCTTAACAGAGCAGGACTTAACAGTCTTTTGTAATTGAGGTATATCTTAACAGATTACCAGAAGGTTGACTCATGATAGTAGCATCGGTCCTACCTAAAGCCTATTGACAATCTAAGAAGGAGGTTGATTCAAGGATGGTAGTAAGATTAGCATAAAGCCTATTAACATTCATGAGACTGATTCAGGGATGGTAGCATAGATGCCAGATACTAAGTGACAACCTATGTATAAAAATCCTCTAACAAGGTCACACTTAACCATGTGTTTGTAACCTTTAACAGGGTTGGCTCCTAACAGGGCTCATTTTAGAAGAGTGAAAATTTAGGGTACCGGTCCTAGTGGTTTTTCCCTTAACAGGGTTTCCACGTTAAAATCATTGTGTTATATGTGTATGGTTTATTAATTTATTGTTTTACATTCTACATATGCATTTATGGATTGATTGGTATACTTTGCATATTTACTAAGTATCGGTAAATACAGTTTACTACTTAATTGTTATCAAGGAGAATAAGGATAGACAAGGTAAACCGACAGACAGTTACTTATTTCAAGTATTTCAAAGGCATACATCTTGTTGGGACTTAATAATTTGAGAAGTATTGATTGGTGGATTAAAGTTTAAATTGGATAAAAATTTGAGGCCACTGATTAACCCCCCCCCCCACTCTCAGTTATTACTAACAATAAGCCTTAACTGGTTCCCTTCCATTCTGCAGATAGTGAATTTTTGTGGGTGTCATCCCCACCACAATTTTTACTTCCTCACAGGAGTTTTCTACAATACCATATCTTCTGTTATGTGTTTATTAATTTCATGAATGTTTCTATGAATTTTGAAAACTATTAAAGATTGTGAATGAACAATACATGCATACAAAAGAATAACAATAATGCATTAATGAATGCTAACTAATGATGAATTGAGAAAGGTTCTAAAAGTTTTAGAGGTATTGATTCACTCCTCCCCTCTCAATACTGATTCTCATTAATTCCAAAAACCATTGCATAAAAGTATCCATGATTGTAACCATCCTCACAACCATAACCATCTTCACTATAGAGGTCCTTCAAACTCAATATCCCAATACTCTTCAACTGAACTTCCTGAATAGTTAGCAATTTCCTACTTAGGGCATCTACAACCTTGTTCAATTGTCCTTTCTTGTGATTTTTTGTGAATGTGAAATCTTGAAGGTATTCCATCCACTTCAAATGTCTATTATTGAGATTATCTTGTGTGTTTATATATCTAAGGGCCTGATTGTCATTAAACACTAAAAATTATTTTGCTAGCAAGTAATATCTCCACTTCCTAAGAGACTGAACTAAGGAATACAATTCCAAGTCATAAGAACAACATTTATTCTTGGCTTCATTAAAATTTTCACTAATGAAGGATACTAGCCTACCTTCTTGACTTAACACACCCCCTACTGTCATCCCACTTGCATCACACTCCAAGGTAAATAGTTGATAAAAACTACAAAGTCTAAGGATAGGTTGTGTTGCTACTTGCTCCTTCAAATTTTCAAATACTTTCTCTGCTTTATAGGTCCATCTGAACTTAGTCTTTAGACTACCCTTAATGGTGTCTAGCACTGGTGCACAAATACCCCTTAAATCTCTTATAAAATTTCTTTAAAACTGAGCTAACCCATCAAAGCTCCTTACTTTTGTCCCTGTGGTTGGTGTGGGGCAATTCAGAATAGCCTCCACCCTGCTTGGGTGCATCTTCAATGAGCCTTGGGATACAACAAACCTCAAATACACAATATCTTTTTTGAAGAACTCACACTTCTTGAGATTGATTGATAGCTTTTCTTCTTGCAATCTTTTGGGTACCATCTCCACATGCTTCACATGCTCCTTTGTTGTCTTCCTGAAGATAAGTATATCATCTAGATATACTACCACAAATATCAAAGATATGTTCAAATTTTTTTAAGGACCTCTTACACCTTTATTAAATGTTGGTAAGGAGGATATTTATTAATATTTTCATCAAATGCATCATAATCAAAAAATTTTAAATGTCATGTATTTCCTCCATGATATTATTCTAGGTTTTTCATATAATTTTTCTAATTATTAACATTGAAGAGATCAATTTAAAATTGATACAACCAAATAAGAGATAATGGATCTTTTGACAAAGAGAGAACAACACATTAAGAGCATTATGTAAATATATTATATATATAATAAATACGAAATTTGAGTCATGAAAATATTATTAACAAAGATGAAATACTTACCATAAAATAAATGATTTCACGTTCAAAAGGACATGCCATTATAAAAAAATGAAAATCCACAAAGAGTAGATGGATCCTTTAGAAATGATAAAAAAAATAAGAGGGGAACCTTGTCACATAAGTGGAAAGGAAAGGGAAAGTACCCATTATGCTTCTCAAAATGAAGAATTAAAAAATTAAGCATAGCACAATGGAAAATAAAGGGCCACCAATGAAGTAAGAAACTACACACTACAACATTTGTGGTCAAATTTTGACGCCAATTTGCAATGGCACTACCATTTGTTTGTGATTTTTTTTTTTTTTTCAAGTGCCCCCGATGCTGTCGTAATGGCGAAGATACCATCGTAAATGTGACACCCTCTTGATTATAAACAAAAATAAAAATAAAAAGAAAGGCTCATTTGTGATTGAGCTATGCATGCGAGCGGAAGAGGGCCCTAAATACTATTGTATGGCGAAGATGCGAAGAATAGGTGAATCTCGATGAGTTTTTTTTAGTTGAAGATCCTGTAGGATTCTTTGCATTCAATCTGGCTGATAAGCTCTCCATTTTGTTGCACAGGCCGCATCCCTCATTGGGTATGTCTTTGTACCTTTTATTAAATGAAATATCACTGTTGTAGATCATTTGTGATTTAATTACTTGAAAAATCATAAAAACTCTGTATTTTCCTCTTGTATTGGTGATTTCATTAGACATCTGGACTTTTTCTTATTAGGTTTTGATACATGTGTCTTTGCTAAATCTGCTTTTATATGCTCATGAATAAGGGTTCATATATTTGTGCTCTAGTTGAAAGAAAAACATAATGAAAACCCTACAAGCTCTATTTTTCTTGCAAGCCTTCGGTCTCTCAATTGAGGATTTCAATTGTGAAAACTATGACTTTACTCTTTGAAACCTGTTTTGATTTTATGCACATTAATACGTTAATTTATTCTTATTGAAATTCAATACCACATTAGGATAAAGATACAAAAATAATTATCAAAAGAAAAATTGTAGTAATGCACTTATATTTCTGCAAGAAACATCCAAACCATGCCATTTAAAAAAATTGATCGCAGTATATATATGGAAATGGCTGGTTACAAGAGGAATTAGTTACATTCACATGAATCTACCATACCTAGTTTTTTTTTCAATTACCAAGTGAATAAAATATTTATCTCATTCATAGAAGAAACCAAACTGGAAAGGAAATACATACTAACAATGGTACCTACTATTTAGTATTCAATTTTCTATTTACATCAACCATGCCCTCCGAAGATGGCCACAAATAACAACAGTGATCTTGAATGCCATGCTATATTGAAACCCAATCACCCACCATCAAAAATGGTTTGAAAAAGGAGAAGAAGACTAATAATCACTCCTCAAAACATCATCCAACATAATGTCACTGCCCATATCCATCATATAACTCTGCAGCTCCTCAGAATTCAGCGGTCTCTCATTTAAGAAATTCATAAAAGAAGAACCAATATTAGACTGAGCGGGAACATCAAAAGGAGAAGAAGATGAAGATGGTATATTAAAACAATAATAGATTATTGTTCCATAGTATGCTAATTTATTGAAGTTCTTGTCGCACATTGTTCCACATTGCTCCACTCTACCTGCACTAAGGTTATTGGTCTTTAGGTATGTCATTTTGAGGAGTTATCATGAAATTTTTGTGTTCCTTGTTATTGTCATATAGGAAGAGGATAATAATGAGTCTTGGTCAAAATAATATTCTAATACATCTATGGTGGCTAGATCGTTTTCCTTATTTTTATGGATTCCTACATAAAATAGGCACACTACGGGGTAGCTCGACTTGGGATATTATAATTGACCTTGTTGTAGGATTGATTTGTTCTAGTGTTGATCTTGATACTCTGTGTGTTATGTCCTAAATTTATTTTCCCCACACACACTATTGAATCCATTTCTAAAGGATCTTAGAATAGATTTTATCATTCCCCTTGTAGATACATATAGATTGTATACTTTTTTGTGATGGTATTTTGGAGGATATTAAGTTTGTTTCAGATCTTGCATGTCTTAATGGACCAAAGGCTTGTCTCCCAATTGCAAATCCCCATATTGAGACACAATATTCATATTTTGTTGTTCCTTATCATCGAATGCCTCCATCTTCTAGTATGACCCCACTATACTTTATATATTTGAAGTTTTAGGTTAGTCCTTGGAGGCCTCATCCTCAACACATGTAAGTTTACTTCATTTAACTATAAACACTAGCATGATAAACTATCATTTATGGATTGATCAATACCCATTGGGCCAATTTCTCTATCTTCAAATAAAAACCAAACATAATATAATCAAATGCTTCACTAAGTGTGACATGTAAACCTCTTGAAACCCATTTAATTTGGTGTCCCCAAAGTGGGCCAAATTCCATTTCATAGACCAAATACTTTTCC
The DNA here is from genome assembly GCA_018584345.1 of Thuja plicata. NCBI lineage: Eukaryota > Viridiplantae > Streptophyta > Pinopsida > Cupressales > Cupressaceae > Thuja > Thuja plicata. Next base: position 560,974 of record MU227558.1, on the reverse strand, counting down.
TAATTTAAAATACTTTTGGAGACCGTTAGATAATATCCTACCAATTCCAAGTCGAGTTTGAACTCTATATTTTGCAACTCCTCTTATGTATCAAGTTTATTTCATATTTGATGAAAGTCAAGATCCAAAATTCACATCTTCCTCTTGTTCCAAAATACTATTAAATGTAACATGCCTCTTACAAATGTGAAAAAAATTGTCTTCCTTTTAAATGTTTATAACTTTGAATTGAATAAAAATCAAGATTTTGAAGCAGATTTACCTATAGTGAATAAAAATATTTATGTTCTTTTGATCCCTAATATTATTTGATCTACAAGTACACCAGACCTAAAGTAGACTCCATGAAAAAGAAAACAAAACTCTTAAAATTTTCTCAAAATGCTTGAATGTTCTGGATATTAGCAAAACCTATGGATTAGGAGCCCTTTCTGTTTCTTTATTTCCTTTGAAGATCATAGAGGGGTTTTACCTTATTATGTAGTCATGGAATTCTATAGTTGAAACTTCAAGATAGCTTTGTTACAGTCGGATCATAAATTTTAAAGATGTTTGACAAACTCTGCTCTATTCAATGATATTCATATATGGTTTGTCATGAAGAATTGGCTACTTTGCTGCTATATAATTGGTCAGTATGCTTCACATGTAATATATAATGGTATATCATTTACAATTCTTTGTTGATTGTATTTTATTTTCTCTCTCTTAATTCTGATAAATCTTATGAATATTAGAAACACAATAATGATAACATCATTTTTATTTACAATGATAGACTCCTTCTGAAATGTATGACAACTAACTTCAATTCTAATATCATCACTATATCTTGATGATTGGTTATTAAAAATATTGTTATAACATCCTTCTGCCTTGCTATTACAACAATTGATCATGATGTTTACTCATGACTAGAATGATTTTCTTTTTTTACAATGTTGAATCTCTTTGTTGTGTATATCCATTCCCTTTGTTATATTCTATTTGTACCTCTATTAATAAAAGATGTAAATAGTGAAAACACCATTGGTCTATTGACTACTCCTGCTACTAACGTTGTGCTCCTTTAAGGTATAGGTTAGTACATAGTTATGGTGTCTTCATACTATGATGCTTCTGCCCTGAAACATGAACAGTTCCTTCATATGTTGTAAATTTCATGATTGTTCTTCACTTAAGTAGAGATTCACATTCACCATACTTTTTCTATATTGTCTATCCCATGTATTCAACTTTGGAGTTGCTGGTGGTGATTTGTAATTTTATCGAAGTCATCTCTTGGGAATCTATTAACCTCTCTGCAACATTGCACCTTCCATGGACACCCACATGATGATTTATCAATGAATAATTCATATGGGATCTGCAATTATTTACTCCTATTGAATGTTTACAATGACATGGTATTGTAGTATCTATATCCTATAGCCATTGCCTCTGTATCACTGTTGTAAGTTTCAAATTTATCAAATTTTTGATATCATTGGCTTCTCATGTATAACCGTTGGGATGATTTCACTACATCTACACTTGTGTTTGTTAATTTTGTTTTGTATTATCCAGAAGAACTTGTATCTAGATCTTTATTTGAGTCTTTAATAAAATTGCCAATCATCAATTTTACATCTGTTTCTATTCCTATAACTAACATGAAAGGAAGTTATTTATTTTAGTAATCTAATCTGAGACCATGTCTAGTCCATTTTGCAACACTATATCACCCATTGTGTTTATGCTCACTTTGAAGTTACCATATATGTTTTTCAGATGTATACCATGATTGAACCTTTTAAATAGTGAAAACTACATTGGTCTACTGACTACTCCTACTACTAATGTTGTTCTCCTTTAAGGTATAGGTCAGTAAATAGTTATGGTGTCTTCATGCTATGATGCTTCTATCTTGAAAAATGAATAGTTCCTTCATATGTTGTAAGTTTCATAATTGTTCTTCATTTAAGTAGAGATTCACATTCACCGTGCTTTTCCTATATTGTCTCTCACATGTATTGAACTTTGGAGTTGCTGGTGGTGATTTGTAATTTTATCGAAGTCATATCTTGGGAATGTATTAACCTCTTTGCAACATTGCAACTTCCATGGACATCCACATGATGATTTATTAACAAATAATTTATATGGGATCTGCAATTATTTACTCCTATTGAATGTTTACAATGACATGGTATTGTAGTATTTATAGCCTATGGCCATTGCCTCTATATCACTGTTGTAAGTTTCAAATCTATCAAATTGTTGATATCATTGGATTCTCCTGTATACCCATTGGGATGATTTCACTACATCTACACTTGTGTTTGTTAATGTTGTTTTTTATTATCCACATGAACTTGTATCTAGATCTTGATTTGAGTCTTTAATAAAACTGCCACTCATCAATTTTACATCTATTTCTATTCCTATCACTAACATGATAGGAAGTTCTTTATGGTAGTAATCTGATCTGTGACCATGTCTATTCCATTTTTTAACATTGTATCACCCATTGTGTTTATGCTCGCTTTGAAGTTACCATATATGTTGTTCAGATGTATATTGTGATTGAACCTTTTAAATAGTGAAAACACCATTGGTCTATTGACTACTCTTGCTACTAATGTTGTGCTCCTTTAAGGTATAGGTTAGTACATAGTTATGGTGTCTTCATGCTATGATACTCCTACCTTGAAATATGAATAGTTCCTTATAGGTCATCTTCCCAATCCCCTAACCTAGGATCAATCCATAATCCATTCCTAGTGACCCCTTGGTACCTTGTAGATTTAGCAATGCCAATGAGGCTTACATTTAGGATTTGATTACAATAAGATCAATTTATAATCAAAACAATATTACATGACCATGAATATTCTTCTTACACGATTCAATGACCTTTGAAGGACATTTGTCTTCCACTCCTCCCAAGGATCTGTCAGTGACCCTAGTGCACTCCATGGCTCTTTCCTTTGACCTTGGTGCTCCTACACCAACTAGTCATGACCTTTTTTGCGGGTCAAATATTGGGATGGAGGAATCCCTTGTCCTAGTCAAATAGAATACCCAAGACCTTTTCCTATGTAGTTTGAGTCCAATTTATAAATTATAATAGTCAACTTTGCTAGTAGCAAGAAATTTCTCCCCAATTTTTGCATTCCCCAAAAATTAAGTTTGAAAATATGTAAGTTGCATATATACATCTCCCTCTCTTGACCATTTCAAACTTATATAATCTACTAATCAATTACAAGCATTCCAATTGACCATTCAATCAAAATATATTTTCAATCAAGGAATTCAAACTTCAAGATTTAAAAATCATGATCAATCATAATATGTTCCTCCACAATGAAGGCATGCAATGACATTATTCAAGAAACATCAATAATTATTTGAGAATTAAAACCAGGGGTTCCATTTCTAAGGTAACATTTGTCAATTCAGGCAATTCAAAATTAAGGTTTTAGCCTCTTTTGTTTATGAAGATAGGCTCTATTTTCATTACTTATTGATATACTAGAGGTGGGAACACCAACATGGATTTTAATTAGGTAAGCACCAACATCGCTATTACAACTTCCTCTAATATTACTGCAATGAATCAAATTCTCAATGTACTACAATAATGATGATTTCAAGTATAGATATAAACTAGACAGTAATGCCTTTTACATCACTGATAACAATAACTCTTTACAGAGTATTACACTGCCACAGATAAAAATTTGTAATCCACACTCCATTTTGAATTTCTTCAACATAGCATAAATAGAGTGCATGGTTTATGAACTAAGAAAAAACTTTCATCACATGTATAACTGTTATAAAATCTATCTTAAAAAATAACATTATGAATAATTGTGTTTTTGCATAAACTGAATGTCATCAAATAACATATACTTCACTTCTTTTATGATCTCTTCCTTTTGAAGTGCACATGCAAGCACAAACTGATATGAATAAACACATACACATGCCTATACACAAAACTCACATAACATGTAGAAATTGAAATATGCATACAATTATCAATTATGTATACAGAATCAACAAGTATGTCTAGTCTATGTGATATTTAATGATACTCCCTTAATAATACTTATTTTTATAGTAATACTCCCTTAATAATACCTAATAATATAATATTTTAATTTTATTATAATTAGTATGAATGAACAAAATAATCAACTAAACAAAATGATATGTTGGAATGAAAATGCAATAATTATTGATATAGCGTCGATGGCTTCGGTCAATGCACCTATGTGTCGATGTGGTGTTGGCCCTTGTGTCTTGCATACGTCACACACAACAAGTAATCCTGGGTGTCAATTTTGGGTTTGTCCAAATAGGAAAAAGGTCTAGATATAGAATCTGAATTATATTTTATGTTTGAAATTAATGTGATAATTAATATACATCATATGAACCATGGAAGGAGGTTTGATTATCACATTGAAGGGGGGTTTTATTATCATCATTTTTATATAGGTCAATCTCCCTAGTGTAGTACATGATATAGACCACCACATTTCAGAGGAACATGGGGGTGTGAATATAGAGAAACATGGAGGTGTAAGTATTGAAGCTAAAGGTCATGATCCCATGGAAGATGATGATCATGCACCAGAAAACACATTTGAAGATGATGGTTTGAATGCATTGATCGTTGACACATTTGGTACTCAGGCTACTAGTGCTGCTGAAGATGATGATGATTATGATGAGGATGACATTGACATTGACATTGTCCATGATATACCTCTGCTTGAGAAGGCAAACATGACGCTTTACGAAGGCTCTCAATCTACTCTTCTCTCTTCTTTATTGTTGTTGGTGAATTTGAAGGTTATGAATGGTTTATCCAACATAGCAATGTCACGTATGCTAAGGTTTGTCATATATGTCATTATAGTTTATAAAAGGTGAAAAATGTACCATTAAGATTGTTTATAGTAACAAATTATATTTTTTTGTTGTAGATTGATAGGTGAGTTTCTGTTACCACCATCAAATGTTCTCCCTCACTCGTACCAAGAATTATGTGCCACTATGAAATATATTGGAATGGAGTATCAAGCAATAGATGCTTGTCCCAAATATCATATTATTTATCATAAAGAACATGAAAATGCAATAGAATGCCCTGAATGTCGTACGATAAAATTACGTTTCTTTATCATTTTTTAGGGTATTTTTGAATATCAATGCATTTAATCTAAATACTATCTTTTAGGGTGTTTTTGTATATCAATGCATTTAATCTAAATACTATCTTATGAGATTTGATTCTGATAATTTTTTTATTTCCTTGCACATCAATGACGTTAAATCATAGGGGATTCTCTTTGTTCCCTACAATGGACTGAGCTAATTCTGAAAGTATAAATTGATAATTTTAACAATGTATAATGTCCTTCACAAGACATAATAAAAACTATAGAGTGAACTATGTTTGTCTAATTATATAACTATTATCTTTTGTCAGGTATCCCACACAGTCTCATGGATTGTTAGGTATAAGTCAATACACCCCATAGAGATTAATGTCTTTTACCATTTGTAAAATATATCTCTCATTTCCACCTGTCTCTCTCATTTCTTGAAGTGCAGGTACCAGCGAATAGGTATTTGTCAGATTTTTCTTCCTCGAGCGAGGAAACTGTAGGAATGGTAGACTAAAGTGAGACATTTAATATGTCTGAATCAAGAAGATTGACTCAAGGTCAAAAGATCAGAAAGAAATTCAATAAATGTATGGAATTTATTCTTTCTCAAGGGGGGTCATGTTCTTATGATGATGAGAGTAAAGGTGACTCCGAGGTGCCCTTTAGGTACAAACATCTACAGAAACAATGGGTCCCCAATGTACTTCCTTCAATAAACACTGATTTTTGTGATAGAGAGAGGGTATATCGCATAGCACCATCTTCATTACATGGTTTGGGCCTATTTTCCACGGATGGCATAAAGGTCTCATACAAAAAATTTGTTGAATTGATGGAGTATGTCAGACCTTGTTATGATTATAGTAGTTGGATGCACATTGTTATATATAAAAAAAGTATGTGTAGGTATGGACTCATGGAAAATCATATACAACAAAAAGTCAGTGAACAAAGTAAAATAGTAGCTATATACATTGATGGAAGGCCAAAAGCATCAGGGAATATTACAAGTTTTGTAAATAGTACATGACCTGAGTCAACTAAGAAGAAACCCAATTGCATATTTGAGGCGTGCGAGGGAAATCACATTTTTCTATGTGCGGTCAAATCAATACATGGAGGAAAAGAGCTGCTTGTCAATTACAATTTGAATCGCATAGATACAAAAACACCCACTATCATGGATGAGGTGGTATGCACTATGCACCATTTAAAATTGTTTAAAAATTAAAAAAAATATCTCTTCTTTTAATTGAAGCATTTTTATAATTGTCTTTTATTCAAAGTAACTTAGCATAAGAACACATGTGTTTTAACATGTCTCAATGATTTTTAATTTTTGAAATATAGGGCTATAGAATGGATCCATAGCCACACGATACGCATGACAATGATTGTTCTCATGGGACTTCATCTTCCCGATAGGTAAAATTCATTGTTGTTGTACAAATGCACATACAAAAAAATGTTAATGCGTATTTTTTGTTATGTTTTATTATTAACTACTATTTTGGATTGCTTTTAAATAAAGTTTCTAATAATATTGTTCTCACAAATGAGTGCTAATCAGGAAAAGGGAAAGGAACAAGTAGTCCATGAGGAGCTGCAGGATGAGCATGATCCATTCCTTGTTGATTTTTCATTAGATGCTCTTGTGGTTGCACTGCAAAAGGTCCTTCATGCAATTTAAAGAGAGTTAACTCAATTGTTAGGTATTCAACCTCAGACTCCTAAAATGTTGATGAGAGTGGAAGAGTTGGCTAACCATGTTCAGACTTATCAAGTAAGTATCCATGTAGTTTTTAATTATAACAAAAGTTCAATAATGGTTTTTATAGTATACTCTTTTATTTCTGTCATTAACTAAAATACATATGTGTTGTTTTTACAGAGGATGCTACAAACATTGAAGGGTCATGCCCTAGATGTATATTCTTCACTAGGCGGTTCAAGTAGATCGCATGTTCTATCCTCCACTTGTGTTTTTCTCAATTTTTTTTTTAAATAGCTCTAACAATCTTATTTTTTAGCACATACTATTGATCCTATGTTCACTACGCTGCCTGCTATGAGGATCAAAACCATAGAGGTACCACCGGCTACAATGTCGGCAACACGTAGCATGGCCACAGATGCGATGGTAATGCCTATTATTGCTAAGTAGATTCATCTTTTCTCTCTCTCATTTAACATGTATTTATTTCACTTTAACTATTCTTTCTTAGGGGACATTTTGTAATATTGGATTTATTTTATGTATGAGGCGATGACCAAATTCCTGGATGTACTTGTGTCGAATGTATGGGAACAATATAGAAGTGTGATCAATTGCTTGTGAACATTGAAGATGGACTTCCTGTGAGAGTAGCCCAGCTTCCAGGTACTTTAAAGATTGATCCTTTCTTTTACTATATAATCTTATACTCATAGTTTAATGCACTAACCCCCTATGTAGTCCCTTGCAATAACTAATAATCCTATTATTATTTTGTAGGGAATAATATATTTTATAAAAAACTTAATGATGAATGCTTGCGCATTTTCAAGCCAACCATACGCACATGGTATCATATTTTGATAACATTGCTAGATCAGATTATCTTTCATCCCTTTCTTCAAGTATATTAATAGGTAGCTTCAGTTCATTTATGAATCTAACAGTTTTTTTTTCTTAAAAGGTGGCAATCAAAAGATAAAGTGTTAAAGGATAAACTCATTGACTCTATGATAACACTTTTTGGACCCAACGCCTTTCAAAGACTTAAGCTCCTTGAGAAAGTGGGGCAAACTTTGAAATATATTAGGGACAACTACAGGACCCAAATAGAACACAACCCTTAGTACCAGTGGCCCCCCTATGTTCCTATTATTGAGTGGGAGAATCTTAAAAAGGATGCACTTAAGAGACGTGCAAGACATGATGGACAAATAGTATCACCTAAGGATAGAAAGTACGTGATAATATTAGTAATGAAATTATGTACCATTTACTCTTTGTACTTATGTGGTCTAATATATTTCAAACATCAAATAGGTTTCCTGACACATCAAAGGCAACAGAAGTAAGAAAACAAAAGCACGGGCAACACAAGCTTGGCTCAGGTGGATATTCAAAACTTGTTGCATGAATTGTAAGTAATAGTAAATGAAAAGCCATATGAAAATATTCATAAATTGTAATAAATTTAGTTTTGATGAAATTCACGACAATAAAAATGTAGGGCATTGAGTTCAAACAAAATATTTCAGAAGAGGACAAGAAACTAGGCTACATACAAGGCTATACACTTGTGGCTGAATGATACCGATCAAAGAGTGCGCAAGTTTCTTCTAGTGGATCTGTCAAAGAGGTAAATAAGCCAATTGATTTTTATTTTAAGTTGAATACTTTACCAATTAATGTATTGGATGTTAAATTCCAACATAAAGTGAATATATTTGTTTAAAACTTTAAAGTGATTATATTTATATGTATTAAATTGAATGATTGGCATTTCTCATTATTTGTCTTTTATTTATATATTTATATATTGTTGATAAATGCACTAATTATTTACATTGGAATGCAGTTTTTGATCTTGAAACACCATCCAAGCATGATAGAAGCGTCAATTCAGATGGGCATTGTAGTACTCAAGGTATACATTTTCTATTCAAATTTTGATTATTGATTTATTAATACAAGTAAATATTTTAAATTGAATTTGGTGTAGTAATAATAATTTAATTATAATGTGTTGGGATTAATAAAACATTTTGTATTACAGATGTAGGGAATGTAGAGGTTCTCGATGAGCGTGTTGAGGTTCAAGTCGCAATGCAAGAAGATGTGGTTGCACAAGGTAAAGAGTGTCACATTTACATTTTTGAAAGTACTGAAATACTTGTAACAATTATGATAATTTATGTTTTTAAATTAACCCCAAATATGATAATATGTTTTTAATTTAACCCTTTTATTTATTATTTCAGAGGGCCCGCCTTTGTAAAGGACAATAAGATCACATGCATGGGCAAAAAAAATGATGATGTTGAGATGGGTGTGAGAAGAAATGACGATGCCAAGATGGATATGCCTCTGGAAGATTATAGGGAAGCAGAACAAAGGAAAAAGCGAAAAAAGAAATGATTCTCATTTAATAAGCAACTTATTTGATAATGACTGATGTTTATGTCTGGATGTTCTACTAATGAAATTATTATAGTTACTCTTGTTTTTAAAGGTATATTTTGGTAGTTGAATTGTTAGTCAATTTGAGCAGTGAGGTTAGTATAATTGCACTTTTACGACTTCTCAAGTTGGGGTTTAATAGACATTGATATTAGTAGTTCAATGCATATGTTAGGAAGGCATGGTATGATTAATATATACATGCTCATACAAGAATTGGTTCTCCATCGTAGTTATAAACTGTTGGGTAGGTAACCTTATGAGGAGGTCTAAACATATCTTATTTGTAGGTAGAATCTAATTAGGTTCTCATCCTTGTTCGCATAATTGGATGGAAGCCAATGGAGACACTATTTTGGGACTTTACCATAGAAAGGGGCTGCATAACCAATTCTACCATCCTTTAAAAGACTGGTTTTAAAGTTAAACCTGAACTAGATGTCTTTGCGTGTTACGTAGGAAAGACCATCTATGATGAGCCCCCAAGGCATTAGGTCGGGCCCTTAGGTCTTGTAATTTTGAGTTCTTTCTTGAACATGCACATAAACACAACAGCTTTGAAACATAATATCCTTATGCATTATGCTGCTATGATTCGGTATAGAAATTTAGTGCTATACCCAAACGATGCAGAGAAACTTTTGCACCCTCGATTCTAGTGAAGAGAGAAATTCCATTGATACCCTTTGGATAAAGTGGATTGATACCACTTCTACCATCCTTTAAAAGACTGATTTTAAAGTTAAACCTAAACTACGATGTCTCTATGAGTTACATAGGCAAGGCCATCTATGATGAGCCCCCGAGGCATTAGTTCTGGCCGTTAGGTCCTGTAATTTTGAGTTCTTCCTTGATCTTGCCACCCCTTACCAATATTTTACATATTTTTCATCTCTTTACGATACTAGTTTTAAATACCTTATGATTGATTTAGCTAAGTTATTGATGTAGCTTATCTTATGATCTTGTATATAATAAACTATAATTTTATATCATGCATCTAGTTGTTTAGCCGTATATACAAGTGAAGGAAATAGAGAGGCAAGGAGAAGTGTATGGCTTGACTATGTACATGTGTAATTGTATATTAGGATCAGTAAGAGGGTGTCATGCATTGCTTAGATCCTTTGGATCTAACCCCATCTTGACCTTCCTTGCAGGTTCTGGATCATACAGGAGCATACTGGATTCAACCCCAAGTAAACACTTCAACGACATCAGGCAGTGATGCAAAATTTACTATCTGTAGTCATTGCAGCAACATCAGGTACCAACTTCAGCATAATATGATCCCTAGACATGTCTGTATGTCTTCTAATTTTAATTTTCTTTGTTTCCATTCTTGTTTTATTTGTTGGGTGATCCTTTCTATCCAAATTATACCAATAATTTTATAAGAGATTTGCCCTTTTTAGTTCAACCTAAACAAACTTTCAGGAAAAATTCTAGTTGAACTCTTCAGAGAGAAGATGAATCCATCAAGAAAAAGGGGTATAATGCATTCAAGGAAAAGGCTCTGGAGGCTGCTAAGTCTTTTGTACACCTTTTTCCTAGTAATTTTTAGCCATCAATGGAAACATACAATCCTAAACAATTAGTATACCATTGATGGCTTCATAATAATTAAAATTGAAAGGGAGCTCTTTGATCTGAAACCCCCTTTGATGACGATCCTATGAAGTTCCACGCAGTGTCGGTGGTTTATAAAACATTCTTCTTTGGTTGTTTCAAATTTTATAAACAACCAGGAGAACATATGGTGTTAGAAGGCCCAGATGTGCTAAAATTCAATGGTATAATTATGGTCTTATAAAGATAAATTGAAACTCAAATTTCAGCAAGGTTGGGAAAAGTTTGTGCAAAATTATGAACTAAACACTAGAAAATTCCCCATCTTCAGTTCAAAATTATGAACAAAATTTTCCTAGTCTTACTGAAATTCTAGTTCCAATTTATCTATACAAGACCATAATTGTACATTGAATTTATACCCATCTGGGGCCTTCTAACACTATATATTCTACGTAGCTGCACGTACATTCTCGATTCAGACTAGGAAAATCTTATTTTGGAGGAGGGAGAGAAGCCAAACACATAAAGAACATGCACATAAACATGATAGCTAGGAAACATAAATATAGATATCACAACAGCTGAGAAACATAAATTTAGATATCATGGTCATAATTGTTTGGAGACACAACATAATTTAGTGGTATACCCAGGCGATTCAATGCAACCACTACTCCTCCAGTTTGAAGTTGGCACTGCATGATTCAAAAACCATAGATAAGGAAAAAATTTAGAGAGCGGAGGTATATTATTTTAGTCATTATGGCCCTCCTTCGATCTCTAAATTTATTCCTTCTCTATGGTTTTTGGTTCGTGCAGTGCCAAATTAGAACTGGAGGAGTAGTGGTTGCATTGCATCGTCTGGGTATACCACTGAATTATGTTGCGTCTCCAAAAAATTGTGACCACGATGCCTACATTTATGTTTCTTAGCTGTTGTGCCTTTACGACCCCAAAGAATACATCTTAGAGATCTTAAAGTGGCATAAAGGGTCATAAGAGTGTCCTAGGAGGGGCCAGATGAGCTTCCACCTTCACATGGTTGGCCTTGTTAAGTAGAGAATGTTAAACTATTCTTGAAACAAAGAGAAGCCCAAAATATATATATTTTTAGCAACATTTCACACCTTCGTACAACACACCCTCATAGCCTTCCAAATCCAACTCTCCTACAAAGACAACCCATTGCGCAACTACCTCACACCACAGGACTAGGTACTCTTCTTCCCTAGTATTCAGGTCATCAAAACTCCCCTAGAGCCATCCCCAGCATTAGCCCAGCTCCTTCGCTTCACTGAGATCGATACCATGAGCCTACACCCACCAGGAAACCTCTCCACATTTTGATAAGGTGAGGCTACTCTAAATGACCTCTAGATATTCGTAGATACCTCATGCTTACCACAAGACATGAGAGAGGGACTACTCTTCTTAATTCATCCCTCTTGAGGGGGTCAGCCACTGTAGCCTTCCTGGTGCACCTGAGGCACTTACCCTCCATTGTTACTCCTCACACCCACACTAGGTGAGACCTACACCACAACCGTGTGCCCAGCTTCCAAGTGGCATAGTCCCAAGATTACACCTCGAGTTTGGCCTTGATGCAATTGTACACTACGACCATGCGTGCTTTCTACTTTCTACATTGAAAAAGTACCATATCTCTCTCTTCAAGGGTGAGTTATTCATTACTACCATGTCATGTCGTATTCAGTTCTATGTAGCTCTAATTATTTATTGTCTACTATGCAATATTTAGTATATGTATTAGGTGACTCATGTGACTTATGTAAATCTTTAGAGAGAAATGTCATTGATAGCCTTTCGATAAAGAGGATTGATACCACTTCTACCATCCTTTAAAAGAGTGGTTTTAAAGTTAAACCTGAACTATGATGTCTCTGCAAGTTATGTAGGCAAGGCCATCTATGATGAGCTCCTGATGCATTAAGTCTGGCCCTTAGGTCTTGTACTTTTGAGTTCTTTCTTGATCTTGCCACCCCTTACCAATACTTTATATATTTTGCATCTCATTACAAAAATAGTTTTAAATGACTTATGAAATATAGTTGTAGGTAGTTATTCTTCTATAATGATGGAGGAGTCAAAGGTTATTATCAATGAGGTTTCTGATATTAGCTCATACATTAATAGACTTACTATTTTGAATTTGAGCTCGGGCAACATGCAATGTTATTGTTGTGATGGTATGCTTGTTGTTGTTGTGCACCATATATTGTTTTATACACTGTTTATTTCATTGAGACCATGAACTTGGCATTTGTAATGTATTTTTTGTTATTCGATCAATGTATTTTTCCCACTTATTCATTATGTTGGCATACTTATTCATTATTTTCATTGTTGTTACTGATTAGTTGTTGAGTTTGTAATCTGTTTCTCCCTTGGGAATGCTTTCCAAGTAGAAACAATAGGATATATACCATCAATCTTTCTTGAAGACTCTTTATCAAAAGAGGATCAATTTCCTTTATCTTTAATAGAATAAGGGGTGCAGAAGGTTGATTTTCATCCATTGGGTATAGAAATTGAGTTGTATACCCAAACGATGCAAAACATCTTCTACGCCATCAATTTTAGTGAAGAGAGAAATGGCATTGATACCCTTTGGATAAAGAAGCTTCACAACATAAATATGACATCCTACCATTACTACTAGGAAAGAATTTCCAAGGGATCATAGATGCTCTATCCTACCACTAAAATGTGAGCATTCCTTATCATAGCCTTAACACAAGCTCAATCCCATGAGGTTGTAGTGGACCCAATTGATCTAGATTGACCAATAACAACTTCCACTTTCTACATTGAAAAAGTACCATATCTCTCTCTTAAAGGGTGGGTTATTCATTACTACTATGTCATGTTTTATTCAGTTGTATGTAGCTCTAATTGTTTATTGTCTACTATGCCATCTTTAGCATATGTATCAGGTGACTCATGTGACTTATGTAAATCTTTAGAGTGAAATGACATTGATACCCTTCGGATAAAGAGGATTGATACAATTTCTACTATCCTTTAAAAGGCTGGTTTTAAAGTTAAACCTAAACTATGATGTCTCTGTGAGTTACGTAAGCGAGGCCATCTATGATGAGCCTCCAAGGCATTAGTTCTAGCCTTTAGGTCTTGTACTTTTGAGTTTTTTCTTGATCTTTCCACCCCTTACAAATATTTTACATATTTTGCATCTCTTTACAAAACTAGTTTTAAATGCCTTATGAAATATAGTTGTAGGTAGTTATCTCTTCTATAATGATGGATGAGTTAAAACTAATGATCAATGAGGTTTCTGCTATTAGATCATACATTAATAGACTTACTATTTTGAATTTGAGCTTGGGCATCATGCAATATTATTGTTGTCATTGTATGCTTGCTGATGTTGTGCACCATATATTGTTTTATACACTTTTTCTTTCATTGAGACCATGAACTTGGCATTTGTGATGTATTTTTTGTTATTGGATCAATGTATTTTTCCCACTTATTCATTATTTTGGCATACTTATTCATTATTTTCCTTGTTGTTACTGATTAGTTGTTGAGTTTGTGATCTCTTTCCTCCTTGCGAATTCTTTCCAAGTAGAAACAATAGGATATATACCATCTATCTTTCTTGAAGACTCTTTATCAAATGGGGATCAATGTCCTTTATCTTCAATAGAATAAGGGGTGCAGAAGGTTTCTTTGCATCCATTGTGTATAGAAATTGAGTGGTATACCCAAATGATACAAAGCATCTTCTGCACTATCGATTTCAGTGAAGAGAGAAATGGCATTGATACCCTTTGGATAAAGAAGCTTCATAACATAAATATGACATCCTACCATTACTACTAGGAAAGCATTTCCAAGGGATCATAAATACTCTATCCTACCATAGAAACATGAGCATTCCTTATCATAGCCTTAACACAAGCTCAATGTCATGAGGTTGCAGTGGACCCAATTGATCTAGATTGACCAATAACAACTTCCACTTTCTACATTGAAAAAGTACCATATCTCTCTCTTCAAGGGTGGGTTATTCATTACTACCATGTCATGTTGTATTTAGTTGTATGTATCTCTAATTTTTTATTTTCTACTATGGAATGTTTAGCATATGTATCAGGTGACTCATATGACTTATGTAAATCTTTAGAGAGAAATGTCATTGATACCCTTTAGATAAAGAGGACTGATACCACTTCTACCATCCTTTAAAAGACTAGTTTTAAAGTTAAACATGAACTATGATGTCTCTACAAGTTACGTAGGCAAGGCCATATATGATGAGCCCTTGAGGCATTAGGTCTAAACCTTAGGTCTTGTACTTTTGAGTTCTTTCTTGATCTTGCCACCCCTTACCAATATTTTACATATTTTGCATCTCTTTACGAAACTAGTTTTAAATTCCTTATGAAATATAGTTGTAGGTAGTTATCTCTTCTCTAATGATGGAGGAGTCAAAGGTAATGATCAAAGAGGTCTCTTTTATTATATCATACATTAATAGACTTACTGTTTTGAATCTGAGCTCAGGCATCGTGCAATTTTATTGCTATCATTGTATGCTTGCTGTTGTTGTGCACCATATATTGTTTTATACACTGTTTATTTCATTTAGATCATGAAATTGGCATTTGTAATGTTATTTTTTTATTGGATCAATGTATTTTTTCCACTTATTCATTATGTTGGCATACTTATTCATTATTTTCATTTTTTTTACTGATTAGTTGTTGAGTTTTTGATCTCTTTCTCCCTTGGGAATGCTTTCCAAGTAGAAACAATAGGATATATACCATCTATCTTTCTTGAAGACTCTTTATCAAAAGGGGATCAATTTCCTTTATCTTCAATAGAATAAGGGGTGCAGAAGGTTTCTTTGCATCCATTGGGTATAGAAATTGAGTGGTATACCCAAACGATGCAAAGCATCTTCTGCACCCTCGATTTCAATTAAGAGAGAAATGTCATCGATAGCCTTTGGATAAAGAAGCTTCACAACATAAATATGACATCCTACCATTACTACTAGGAAAGCATTTCCAAGGATCATAGATTCTCTATCCTACCACAGACACATGAGTGTTCCTTATCATAGCCTTAACACAAGCTCAATCTCATGAGGTTGTAGTGGACCCAATTGATCTAGATTGACCAATAACAACTTCCACTTTATACATTGAAAAAGTACCATATATCTCTCTTCAAGGGTGGGTTATTCATTACTACCATGTCATGTTGTATTCAATTGTATGTAGATCTAATTGTTTATTTTCTACAATGCAATATTTAGCATATGTATTAGGTGAGTCATGTGACTTATGTAAATCTTTAGAGAGAAATGTCATTGATACCCTTTGGATAAAGAGGATTGATACCACTTCTACCATCCTTTAAAAGATTGGTTTTAAAGTTAAACCTGAACTACGATGTCTCTACAAGTTACTTAGGAAAGGCCAACTATGATGAGCCCTTGAGGCATTAGGTTTGGCCCTTAGGTTTTGTACTTTTGAGTTCTTTCTTGATCTTTTCACCCCTTACCAATATTTTACATATTTTGCATCTCTTTATGGAACTACTTTTAAATACCTTATGATTGATTTACCTAATTTATTTATGTAGCTTATCTTAGTTTTAAATAGTGAAAGTAGGAAACTAAACTCTTAAAAACTATAAAGTGACACTAAAAAAGTACATGCGACATCAAGCTGTCGGCAATTGCCGACAGTTGGATGTCGCATGTATAGAAAATTTGTCGCATGTCTGTCGTAATTGGCACACTATAACTATGATGCCTAGGTATCGTAATAGTGACATAGAAAGTGTAATGATAGCATGATAAACATGATATCTAGATCGTATTATGACACATAGATGTTTCTTTTTGCAGACGTGCAACGAATTCACTATGTGTACGATGTTAGACCGTTAGACAATTACCAACGGCTCGACATCACATGTATAGAAAATTTGTCGCACATCTGAAAAAGTGACAGATAACATACAATGCCTACATGTCATAATACAGGCAGATGAGATGCGACATGCAGATGTTGTAATAGTGACAGAAAGTATGCAACACCTACATGTCATAATAGCGATAGCTAAAATATGTAATGACAGTATGGTAACCATCATAGTCAGATCATATTGTGATGATTAGTACTATCACAATAATGATAGATGGTGTAGCCATCATTAATTCCAACACAAAAAACTACAACACTATTCTCTGTCGCCAGGCCGATGGAACAGTGTCAGAAAAGTGACACATAGGCATCGAAAAGAGGTCTCAAATGTACTAGTGATGATTTCATGATATAGAGAAACATTATATACAAAAGATATGGTAAGGAACATTGTTGAGATAAGTAAAAAGTATAAGATCTCTTGTCAAGAAAATAAGAGATCTATCTACTAAATCTTTAACAAATTATATAAATTTAATGCAATCAACAAGATAATGTTTATTTATATGATGAAAAAGACAATGAAATTAACCATTATCAAATTTTTGACTCTTTTGAAAATGTGAAAAAGGAAATTGAATTTTAGTATCATATTTAGGTCTCTTAAATATTCTTTAAGCCATAGCCAAATGGTCATCATAAGGATGTGTAAAAAAGATGTTATTGGTAAAAGAATTTTTAGAGGAGGTTTTGGTGTTGGTAAAGAAGGATCAATAGGATTTGAAGAAGGAAAAATGAAGTTTTTGTGGAATAATACTATATAATTTTTAGTAATATGTGCAAGAGGATCTATTGTATTTGAAGAAGAAAAAATGTTTTCTTTAGGTATAAATCCTATACTGCTTCTACTGACTTGTGTAGGAGGATCTATAGGGACCTTTATAACTTGTTTATTAATACCAAGACCTTGTCCACTATAACATTCTTGAGAATTAATTTCATGGCCCACATTTTAATTAGACTTTAATGTAGAGCAAGAAGGACATTCATCTTTAGGTTTAAGGAAATTTCAAGTATAAAGGGGAATATGAAGAGAAATGTTCTTTGTATGGAGATTACGATTCCTATTTCTATTTATATGTTTATTAGGTAGGGAAGAGGAAGAGAGTCTATCAAGATCTTCATGTTTAAATAATGTTGTCTTCAGAGATAAATCATCAATGAAATACTTAACATTGGGATTATTATAAGTACTTTGATAAAAGAGGAATGTTTAAGATTAGGTAAATAAGTGCATAGAGTAGCCTCCTTAAGACCATCCATTAAAGTGGGTTTACGAAAAGAGGATCTAGGACTCACTAATATTGTATTATTTTTAGGAGTATTACCTTTATTATCATGATTAATATACAACCTAGAAGAAGGATTAAATTTAAGCATACTAATGTGATCTTTACGCTCATCATTGTTTAACAAATATCCTTATGTAATTGACATATTCCATAAATTTTTGTAAAAATTTTGTAAGAAAATTAGAGGAAATATGGATATAAGTATTTAAATTATTTGAAAGGAGAAAAAATATGCAAAATTATCATGATTCCATATGCATGCATACCATGAAGGAAAGAAAGCAATATGAAGTTTAATAAACTATTATCTACTTCATGTGATTGATTAATTAAAGTAAGAAGGAATGTAACAACATGAGAGATAATACACCATTCTAATTTAGTAAACTCTATGATGGAAATGATAGATGAGGAATGAAATGTATAAAAAAGAAAATATAAACCCCAAGTCAGAATTGAAATGTCATGCATCAGGTTCACCAAGATGTAAGGTGATGGTGAACCTAGAGGCATGATATGTAGAAAAGATAGGGTGACTAATGTAATTCATACAAATTAAATACAAACATGTAGATCAAATTAAAAATTTTTTGAGCTAGTCTCAAAAAAATGTAACATATAGAATAGGATCAAGGGGAGAGCCTATTTCCTATATTAAAATCATAAGGAAGATGACCAACTTGGCTTGAAAGGATCATGTTCTTAATGGGTGTAGTGATCCTTCAATAAATAGAAAGTGTATTAAAGGATAATTGGTACAAGGATATGAAATCTAAGATGAAAATAAGGGAAAGAATGACCTTACATGAACAAGGAATCACAAAAAATTGATAGACTGATTATTATATGAGAAATAGAACTCTATGACCCTACATCACCAGTGGATCCAATTTATTGTTTTTTTAGATGGATTAGGTCGATGGGGTTTTCCTATTCCCTAAACTAGGTTGAATGGGTTGTTGTATTCCCCAAACTTTCAAATAATTTTGGTTTCAACTTATAGCTAGGCTCTTGTAATTTCCAAATTATTCACTTGACATGGCTGCCACATGTTCCTACATGTAGAAAGAAGAAAATTGTTGTGTAGAGAGAGGTTTTTCTCATTTGAACCCCAACTTAGAATCGACTGTGAAAATAAAGGAAATTATTATAAAATATACTAAAGGATAGATCTTAAACATGAAGTGCCTTATACCTTGGGAATGCAAATGATTCTTTGAATTTGATCATCAATGTTCATGCAATAGCTTGAGTCCACACAAAAACCTAAATAAAAATCATGATAGACATGTCTTTCATAAAGATTGGTATAATTTTCCACAATTCTTGATATGAGGAATGAAAATGGAATGGATGCTTGATGACTTGAATTATTTAATGGATGGATATTATCTTCTTATTTGATTTTTATCTCCTCCACTTGGAAATCATGGGGAAGAACCTTCCTAAAATAGGGAAAAATTCCTTTATAATTCCTTGAATACGTGAAAATATTCCTTAGAATACTTAAAATGCAAAATTGCATTAGATCTCATGAAATTTTATTTTCTTAAGTCCAAATGAGGAGATGTAGGTTTTTTATATGCCTCTCACAAGCATTACATAGAAAAAACTTGAAGAGGGCCAACAAAAATTTGGATTTCATGCTCAACTCATGAGACAAGCCTCTAGTTCAAATTTTGGAGGAAACATAAGAGAATAATCAAAATAGGCCAACCAAACCCCCAAAAATTAGAGACATTTGGTCTATGGCTCTCAGTTGAAAAGGGATGCTGGAATAAAAAGTGGAATAGGGGTTAGATTACCATAAATGAATTTTAGAGCCAATACATGTTGAAATGGGCCCTAATTGAGAATCTTATTATATTTATTTTCAATTTAGGAGGGTACATTAATGTCCTAATTTAGAGGGAGTATGATTCAACCTCATGAGTACAGTAAAGGAGAAGAAAGAAGAGAAAGAGATCAATGATGGGAAAAAATTCAAAGAGATAAGATATAACTAACTTTAAGGATACAAGCCACCGAGCAAAGGATATTAACTTAAAATACCATGTGAAAGACCTCTCAAACAAAAGACAAAAAATATAAAAGACAAAGATAAAAGAAAAACAATACACCAAGAAAAGAAAAGGGGTTATTACAACAAACAAAACTCCAAATAAACTAGTTGAAGAGACCTTGGTTGAGAAAAAGTCTCAACCAATAATATCATTTTCAAAAATCTATTTCAAATACACAAGTGGTCATGTGAAAAGGGAAAGAGAATACATCAAAGAGAAGAAAAATGTACATGTTGTAATGTAAATTAGAAAATATATGAGAGCATGGATAGAAGAGAGAGAGACCATGAATACAATGGGCTAGCAAGTTTTATTATGCTAGGTGATTCATGGAAGAAAAGAGAAGGAGGAAATAGTAGAAAGGATAGAAATTTTTCTATGCTAGTTCTACTCATTCCAAATAAAATACTAAGCACAACGATAGAATTGATGGTATATCTAGTTTTTTTATGCTAACTTATTCTACCTAAGGATAACCAAAAGATGCAATATCCACAAGGAAACCAGTCAAAGAAGGATGAGTTCTACAGAAAGAATTGTCTCCAAAGGGATCCAGTAAAAAATAAATCTAGGGAAAGAATGGACTCCAAGGAAAATGCAAAACTAAGAAGAGGGAAAAAGGGATGGAATTGATATTCTACTAAGTCGGGTTATGCTAGGTGACCCATCAAAAAGGATAACAAAGATAAACATTGTCCACAAAAAAATTCACCACAGGAGGATTAGTCCTAAGGAAATCATTGTTTCCAAAGCAATTCACTAGTAAAGGAAGATTGGGCCTAAGGAAAGCATTTTGTCCAAAGTAATACACTAAATAATGTACAAGGATGAGTCATATACAAGTAGATTGCATGCATACCCCCTCCTTAGGATGAAAACATAAGACTATGATGACATCATAAGGAAAAGAGAACAAGGATACCTACTACCGACAACAAGGAGATATTGTCAATTTTATTTTATAACATAACCTTAGCAAAGAGGTAAGTATCTTGTTATCCAAGGAAAAGATAATTGTAAAATGAAATCTTTCAAAAAGTGGAAAGAGACCCTTGGAAGGAATATCTTTCTTACAAGGCATCTACCCCCAAGAGGAGTTATTGAAAAAATATAACATCTTCAAGAAGTCACCCTTTTAGCCCCCCTGCTCCAATTTCAAAAAGGGAATTCTTGGTAAATGATTACACACTTTAAGCCCCCAAGTAAGGGATTTGTTTAAGATGAGCATGCTTTGTTAAAAAGGAAGAGATTGCGATCAATGATACACAACTGTTGCTTAAGGGAGAATCTTGAATCAAGATAAACAATTTTGTATAAGAAAAGGACGTCGCATGATAAAAAAATGTCACTCTACCAAAGAAAGTGGATCCTTAGAAAATGATCAAGAGATGCAAATAAAAGCTCTTGCCCCTCAATCATAGAGGCAAGAGAAAAGATACCATAGTATTTTTTCTAAGTTAATGATCAATTGTAATATATATACACTTTGAAGCAAGAAAGAGATTGTAAAAAAAAATATCAATTTGCATAAAAGAGAAATATCCTAAGACAAATAAGTTCATGCAATGGAGGACATCAGGTTAAATCAATACAAATAACAAAGAGAGAATGGGTCTTTTGAAAAAGAGATAAAAGCACATTAAGTACCCTAAGTAAAAGATTATTTATAATATATATGCACTTTGAAGCATGGAAAAAATTGTTAGCAACGATGAAATACTTTGCATAACAAAACATAATCCATGCTAAAAAGGGATATGCCACTATAAGAGATGCAAATCCAAAAAGGGAAAATGGGTCCTTAATAAATGAGAAAAAATATTGAAGAGAGGAACCTTGCAACCCAAGTAGAAAGACAAAGGGAAGAACCTATTATGCTGCCCAAAATGAAGAATTGAAAATTTAATCATACCCTCATGCAAAATTAAGTGGTTTCAATGAAGTAATCCAATAGGATTGAATAATGTAGAGAAACATAATAGGAAAAAGGAATGTTAAAGGCACATTTTTTACATTAAGAAAAAGAATAAGATTCACTGTTAAGAAAATAAGCGATCTATCTACTAAATCTAGAACAATTTGTCTAAATTCAATGAAATTGGCAAGAGAAAATGAAAATCACCTTTATAATATTTTTTTTCTTTGGATGATTTTGAAAAGGAAACCGAATTTTAGTTTCATTTTTAAGTCTCAAAAATATTCTTTTAGCCAAAATCAAATGATCATCAGAAGGCTGTGTACCAATGAATGATGTTGGTAAAAGAATATTTAGAGAATGAGTATTTGGTGTTGATGAAGAAGGATCAATAGGATTGGCAAAAGGGAAAATGACCTATTTGTGGACAAATCTTATACTATTTTTAGTAATGTACGTGGGACGATCTATAGGAGTTGAAGAAGGAAAAATGTTGGGTTGAGGTATAAATCCTAGACCACATCTACTGACTATCATAGTAGGATCTATAGGGACATCTACAATTTTTTTATTAATACCAAGACCTTTTCCACTATGAACATGTTGAGAGGTAATATCACAACCCACATTATAAGTAGCGTTTAATGTAGAAGGAAAAGGATATTTATCTTGTGGTTTATTAAAATATGTAGCATGAGGAATAGGAAGAAGGTTTATCAAGATCTTCATGTTTACCTAATTCTATCTTGCGAGATAAATCATATAGAAAATGCCTAACAATGGGACTATTGAAAATACTTTCATGTAAGGCGAAGGTGAACCAGAGGTATAAAGTGAAGAAAATAGAAGGTGACTTATGCAATACATAAAAATGAAATCTAGATATCCAAATCACAATGGGGTACCTACAATAAGTTGGGTCACAATTTCTAGGATTTTTTTGTGACCTTGGGAATCTTGCTTGAATGGCTATCCATTTTGAAAAAAATGGCTACGCATTTTAGGTTTAGGCACCTGATATAAAAATTCAAAGTGTGTACCCATTTTTTTGAAAAATGTGTAGGAATTTAAAAATGGGCACACTTTTTTTTTTCAAAATTTCTACGCATTTTTTAAAAGTATACATTTTATAAAATTATGCTTACAAACTAATTTTCACATACAAAATTATTATATTTATGTAATGGGTGTGCATTTTACAATAGGTACACATTATTTAAAATTTGAATTCACCACCCATCCTTCGCATTGGATTTTGGTTGGGGATAGGGTTGGTGAGACCATGCCCATGCCTAGGATTTGTCAATTAATAGCTAAGGCATTGGAACCCAGAAATTATGTCTTACCATAATTTTTTGAAGTCTTTCTTGATAAAATATTTTGACGAAACGTAAATCCATTGCACTTATTACTATTTATAATTCAAAATTTTTTTTTTTTTTGGGGGGGGTAGGGGGGGGATTTGATTAATTTTACTATATTCTTATTATTTATTAACCAAACTGGTACATAAACTTCAAATAGTGAGCTTGTCCACAATTTTAAAAACTTTTCTATTTTTATTATTTTTAGAGAATAAATTATATGAGATCAATCTAAATAATTTCTCTTGAAGATTTAAAATTTGAAAAAATGATAAGTTTAGGTCAATTAATAAAAAACATTAAGGGAAAAAATATGTCAATCAATATTTAGTGTCTTAGCTATCTCTCCTCAAAAGGATGTACAAAAACAATTCTATTTAGGTCAAAATATGGTGATCATACAAATGTATGGTATGGTCCTGAAATAGGCATTTTGAAAAATTAGTTTTTTGTACATGCCACCTAAAGCGATTTATACCATGTGGGATTTGGAATAAATTACATATTTGTTTCTATTAAAGATGTATGTTTTTATAATAAACTTAGTACATGTAGGTGTTGCAATTAAACCAGCAAAACAAAACTACTAGACATATATGTTTGAGAGTTTATCATACCTACATATATGCCTAACAACACCTAACTATCTATATCTCTAATAGAAAAATCTATACAACAGAAAATTACATCACTTCCTGCTTGTCAAGTTACCACATATACAAAAAAGGTGAAAAATCTATGCATTAAAAAAATTTCATATAATGTCTCCCTCCCTATGAGGTAGTCATGCCACCCAACCCTGATGACCCTCCATCCATCTAAGGATCTTTTAATCCTTGATGTGGTTCTCATAGGGGAGTCCTAAGATCTCTTCTATAGGTATATAATCAATTCTAGTACAATAGTAGTAGGAACAAATCTGATGGCTTGAGTTGTCTGTTTCCTCTCTTTTTTCCTTTGTTCTTCCAATTCTTCCATAAAACCATGTAAAGTTGTCTCGAAAGGGGTAAGTTCCTAGGTCTTCCGTGTCCAAGTGAGTCCATGAGAGACTTCCCCTAAACTAATCCTTACCATGCCATGTTTAAACAGGTCCTCCAACTTATTTTTCTTTATCTTTATGACCATTGTAGCCTGCACATCAATTTTATGAAATACGAGTCTCTTAATCTAGACTCAGTAGGTTCCTGGAAAGTCTGCCAAATACATTACGATTCCTTAATTTCCATATGTGCCACATGATTAAGGTAGAGAGAAGATAAAAACATTTGTTAAAATACTAATTTAGACTTTTAATGCTACCAGATAAAATCTCAAGTAAGGATATATCAAATTTATGAAAGAAGCCAAATAACCTTCATGTCTCTTTAGCAAAAGGACAATAAAAAATGTGGATGACTGATTCTGGGAGTTTATAATAACTACAGATACTTGGTTCATCATTTGGGAGTTTGAAAGGTATCCTATGTAGGATGATCCGCCAAAGGAAGCATTTAATTATATTCTCTGCAAGGGAAGACCAAAGATTGTAAAAGATTCAAGACCACTCATTAGGCTTAAAGCAAAGATTCTAGTAGGTGTTCATGTGGGAAAGAATGGAGGTATCATTAGTAAGGAGGCCATATATCCTTTTAGACTTGGCTTGGGGAGCCTAGTACCATCATACCATCTAAAGAGTAAGTGGAAATTTCTATCCACATAAAAGTCTTTAGGAAGACTGAGATCTCTACAAGCATCTCTCAGAATAGAGAATTTCCTATACTAAAAAACTAGTAGGTCATATCTAACTTTCAAGTCTTCCAAGCTAATGAGTGTTTTATTCTAAATAAAATCTGCCATATATAAAATTCCTTTTTCATTCCATAGCCTAACTGAGCATCCTTGTAACAATGCAAGTGGTTTTTCTTTGGCTTTTAGATTCCACCAAATAGATCTATTTCCACAGAGCATATTATTAGAGTGAACTACCCTATAATCAGTAATAAAAAAATTTTAAATAGTCCCATCCTTTCCATTGTGATTTGAAAATTAATGATACTTTCACTTTGAACTCAATCTCTCCTACAAGAATATTATTTAATGGAATATTTATCCATTTACTACCTTTCTTAGGATGTCCCCTTACTATATTATTTATGATGAAAAAATTTCAAGTTTCATCTCCCTCCATAGATTTCACAATCCACTTAGTGGCAAGAGAGATTACTTGGATCCTTGGGTCTTTAAGACCTAGTCCCCCATTTTTCATACCTATGATACATCATTCCCATCTTATAGTATGCCCTTTTTTGTTAACCCTCTCATTATACCATGAATAGTCCTTTATGATTTTATAGAAGAAAATTGTACTGATAGTGACAAAAAAGCCAGGCTGAGGAGTAATAGACTAAGAAGGAAGACATAATGTTTTGGCACACCTGTACTCTTCCTAGCATAGATAGGTATTGGCTATACCATTTATTCAATTTCTTTTCTTTTCTATTCTTAACCCATTCCCACATTATTTTCATATTTGGGTTTATAGAGAATAGATTGCAAAGATATTTTTCTTGGTAGTTTGGTCCATCCCATCTAAAATTCCATTGGGAAAGCCAAATCAAAGGTTCCTTTGTCCAACCTAGGAAGATGGATTTTTCCATAGAGATACTATAACCTAAGGTTGTGTAGAAACAATTGATATTTACATAGAGGTGATCATATTCTCAACCTTTGGTCTTAATAATAAAGTTGTATCATCAACAAATTGCACATTGGTAACTTCTTTATCTTCCACAATTTTTACTTCCCTAACCCTTGGTAGGAGTGAATCATCTAAGATGAAATAGTTTATTGCATCAAAATCTATTAGAAATAGGGGTGGAGTAAAAGGGAACCCTTTCCTAATAGATTTGTTCAACTTAAAACTTTCTGATCTTGCACTATTTACTTCTACTCTAGCTACAAAACCACTCATCAAAGTTTGGACCATCTTCACAAAATATTTAGGAATACCTACTTCTTTCATCATCATATAGATGAAATCCCACTCAATCCTATCATACGATTTCTCATAATCTAGTAGTACAACACATGCTTATTGAATAGTTTCTTTATCCCACTCCATGTCTTCCCAACATGTAACTAATTTCTCCAATGTGTACCTGACTTTAACAAAACTAGTCTGATTGCAGTCTATAATCTTAGCTAGCACCTCTTTATGTCTAAGGTCTAGGACTTTAGCCAAGGTCTTGTATGAAACATTGAGGAGCGTGATTGGTCTCTAATTTTTTTATTAAGGACCTATCACCCTCATTGGGGATGAGTTTTATAATTCCATTGTGGATCTATCCTCCTAATGTTCCTTGTATAAAACCTTCCCTTTACACATCTAGTATATCTTGTCCAATCCAATCTTTATTTTTCTTATAAAATTCTATAGGCATACCATTGGTCAAGGGCCTTATCTAGTGCCATCTTTTTATGGCACCATTGACCTCCTATAAACTAATAGGTTTGCTGAGAAATGTTAAATCTTATTCCTTGAATCTAGTAGGAACAATTTTCTTGATTTTATTTCTAGCTTCTGTCATCTCTAAGCCATTGTCCTCATATATTAAAATATTCTGGTAAAATAGTGCAAAAGCTTGGACAATATTCTTCTAGTCGTATATTTTAATCCTCTCTTCCCAAATCTCCTCAATCCTTACCTTGGCATCTTTTTGTTTAAGGAGGTTGAAAAATAATATATACCTTATATCCCCATGTTCTATCCATTTACTTCTACTGATTTTGACTCCTTTAAGCTTATCATTCGAGAGTCTTTGGAGATCATCTTTAGATTCTGCCAACTTAGACTTAGCCTCTTCAAAAGAAGGACTATCTTGAAGCTCAACTTCTACCCTAGATAGTTGCTCCTGAAGTATCTTGCATACCTTTCTCTTTTCCCCCAACTGTTTGAAATAAGGTTTTCCAACTTGATATATTATGGGCCTATCTACCTCTTGCACTACTGTGTTTCAATATATCTTTTTTGTACCATCTGAACATATATATATATATATATA
>MU227558.1:517223-532487 GCA_018584345.1 Thuja plicata | reverse complement strand
TATATATATATATATATGTATATATATATACATCATATATATGTATGTATATATATATATATATATATAAAATATTTGGAAGTACAATAATGGGAAAAACAAGATACTCAGAGTGGGGGGTGAATCATATCTTAAAACTTAACCACTTAAAACAACTTGATTCACATACATACATATATGAAATTAACCTAACATCGGATAGCATCAATAACATGAAATGTATAACTCATAACACAAAAATTGGTAACCCAGAAACCCAAATAGGTAAAAGTGGGGTGGGGATGACACCCACAAAATCTTCACTACTACAGTAATAAAGTGTGCATGTTAGGGCTACAAGAATTTTTTTGCAACATGCAATCTACCTGTTTAAAGGTCTGTTTTCTTAAGAACTAAAGATCATTACAATCTACCTTGTTAAAGGATTTAAACTTACAGTAAAGTAAGCACTCTACTAAGAGATTAAAAATGGTCTGCTAGAACCACTCTATTAAGATATTTCACTTGATACACCTGTTAGAATGTTCCAAGTAATGATCCTTCTTTATGTATTCAAATGTTGATGACGGATCTGCTCTATCCAATACCTTCTCTGATCTCTCAATCTGATATGTCTTTACTCTACTTTTCACTGCTCTATCATTCTTCTTGATCTAGGCTTCTTCTCAAAATGACTTACTGTTCATCTCTCATGAACACACAACTCTTCTCTCTATATATCTTTCTCACACTCTTTTTCTAGGGTTAGAAGCAATCTTGTTATATCTTTTCAGATCTGGCAACAAGATCTAGATCAACGATCAAGATCTATTTTTATGCCTCCAATGCATACTAATTTCCTAATTGGATTCATGCCATGCATAGTATAAAAAAATTAAATGTGAAATTAACTCAGTAGACAAATATTAAATGCATTCAAATGTCGGCCCAAATCGCATACAAGTCACCCTAAACTGTTTACATCAAAGTTTGAATCAAGCCTGACATGTATGCAAAAATTGTTCTGCTCGGCACTAAACATCTTTTTTGCTCATTACTTAATATTCTACTTGGCTCTGCATGATGTAACTCGGCAGCCTAAAACTTGCTTGGCAATGTTGCTAGGCCTTGAATGTTTAGTTCGGCCATAGTGATATAACCAACTAAAATTGCCTAAGTAAATGACTAAGTGTGGGTCACTAGTCATCAACAAAACTTAGGGATTAACAATCTCCCCCTTTGATATTAGTGGCAAAAACACACTTATCATTATAATTCATTCCTTCCAAAATATTGCCTAAGTACATACTATACTCCCCCTAGGAATGTACATCATACTACATAAAAAACTTTACATAGTATATATGCCTTCAAAAAAAATATTTACATGGATACCTGTACTAATCTCCTTATGTTGTATCCTTGTCAGTCCTATCAAATTATCGCTTGTTTTTGTCACTGATTGCAGGTGGGGTCAAGTTATACTTGTCCAAAAACTATTTATGAAGCTATAAGGTGGACGCAAATGCAGAGTCCCAACTATTCTTGACAAACTTCATAACCTCTATTTTCACTTCTAGCTCGGTAGCTAGACTTACTCAGCTTTCTACAGTGGAGAGATGAGAATCTCTCTTAACCAATTCATTTGTAGATGAAATTTATTTCTGAATGACCTCTAGATGAGATATCAAACTTTTCTGAATAGTAATCAATTTGTTCCTAATCTGACCATCTTTAGCCATGAGCTCAGCTATCCTCCTTTGTGCATAAGTCAATCTATTAAAATGTAACGAGCTAGTGCTAGCATCCATACTTAGTGAAATTCCAGTTGAATTGAGGTCTAGTTGAAATTTCTCTAAAGCCTATATATTATCCTTTGTGAATAATTCAACATCATATAACCTCTTATACAAAGAATAAACATTTTTTGCATCTCCCTCTAAAATTTCTACCAGAGAAGAAAGTTTAACCTGTTTTACCGCACTCTCTCCTGAGATTTTTGCTAGTACATTATGGTGCGGGAGCACCTAGGTAGGCTAGTTATGGAAATATAACCTAGGGTTTTCTCTTTCTTTATTTTGGATTATATTGGTTCTAGCCAGACCACGAGTTGAATAAAGGGACCAAGAGTTCTAGTGTGTGAAGTGTTTGTAGGAGGATAGGTCTTATTAGTTCCTTGGTGACCCTTAGGTCCAATTAGGCCCAATTAGGGAATTTTATCTTTTATGGAAAAATGAGCCAAGAGAGGGACTAGAGGTCCTTTTTTATGTTTTTTCATCATATTTAGTGGATTGGACAAGTTTGGATAGGGTTTGCAGCCCAAGTTTGGCAATCAAACCCAAAAGTTGCCAAAAGTTATCAATGTTGTCATTGACAACATTGACAACTTTTAAGACAAATTGGCATCTTTGATGAAGTTGGTTGGGTAGCTATCTAAAACAAACCATTTAGTGTCTGGGTCATCTATATAAGTCCATCCTCATGATTTGTGAAGGGTGGGAAATTTTGAGAAATTTCATATACGAACTGTGTTAAGCAATAATAATGTGAATTTGTGTATTTCAAGGTGACCGGGTAGTGTAATGGATTGAGAGTGTTTCTGTAAGTATTTTTTCATGTAATATAGGTTGTTATTGAACTTCTTGTTGTTTTATTTTGGTATATTGAATACTTTTAAGTGTTTGTATAAAATCTTTAAAGTTCAGCCCAGTCGCTGGTCTCGTTTTGAGCACTGCTTACAAATGGAGTCTTAGCTTTCTTTTCCACCGTGTTTTTGGCCTGAGCCCTTCAATTGTGAAAGTAGACTCCATTTAAATTGTTTACATAGAAGGATGGGCCTTGGAATTTGTGGTAGCTATTTTTAAGATGATGCCCTAGGCGAGCTAGAGTGGCATGGCTAGGGATCATCAGTGATTGCAAAGCTAGATAGAGGGATTGAAAGCATCCATAGCTTCAAGTAGTGGAAATGGGAAGGTAGAAGAGTTAGAGGAGGACCCCCAACCAAGAGGAGAAGTTGTGAGGAGTTACCTTTTTGGCCAATAAATTTCATTTCTTGTGCAGACAGTAAAGGAGGCCTAAAACCCTAAATTTTAGGCATGAAAGTAGGAGGGGATGTACGGACACTTCAGGGGCCTAAAACCTAGGAAATCTCTAGTGTCTAAAAAGGGTGTCTAGATCCTAAGCCTATTTAGCACTTGTTAAGACATTTTTCAAAGATAATGTAGAAAAGGTGACCAAATAGGGCTAATTTCTTGTAGCCCTATTTATGGGGTAATTGCATAAGTTCTTGGAGCTCGTTTGTGTTTTTGAAATAAAGTGAGCTTGTAGAGGTTGGAATTGGAACTATTGACATATTATTATGTTGAATTTTCAATTTGGTGGAGATTAAAATCCATTTGGATCAGATTGTGCAAATGGGGCAAGAAAGACCAATTTGGGTCTAGTATGAGGTTTGTAAAGTTGTGAGTTCTATTTTGTTGGTGTTTACTAGTTGAAGGAAATTAGGATCTTGTGATAAGATACCTTGGGATCCTAGAGTTAGGAGAATAACCCTAGTAGGTCAGTGAGTAACCTAAGAGACCCTAGAAGAGGTCTAAGGAGCAAGACTAGTACTACATCAGAGTGGTATCAGAGCTAATTGAGAAACTTGGGGAAGCTAGTGTATGTTAGAGGTGGAACCTTGTGGTTCTAAAAAGATGTTGACAAATGCACACCTGGCCAAGGATATGGAGGAGAAAAAGGAGAAAAATAGACTCCTTGAGGGTACTTTGGAAGCAATGAGATTAAAGATGGAAGAACTAGTAGATGTTACTAGGAAGAAAGAATATGAAGCAGATGCCAGTAGTAAGGGTAAGAAGAAGATGGAGGAAGAAGACTACATTCCTGAACCTGACCAAGTGTTGAATGGGGAACCTTTCTTAAGGAGCATAAAGGAACTAAGTTGTAAAGCTATGGAGGGGATACCTTTATTCAGAGGAAAGATGGATATTGAGGCAGTCATGGACTGGATTGAAGAAATCAAAAATCATTTTGAATGTGAAAGGATAAGTGAGGCCCAAAGGGTTAAAGTGGCCAAGTCTAGACTCAGAGGGTCAACTTTGACTTGGTGGAAATACCTTCAGGATGAGAGGGTAAGAATGGGAAAGCAACCAATAGAAAATTGGAAAGATATGGTAAAAAAATTGAAGGAGATTTATCTTCTAGAGGACTATGAAATACAGCTCCATAGGAAGAGACAAAACTTGAAGCAGAAAGACCTAGATGTGGCCTCATATACTGAGGAATTCCAAAGACTATGTTTAAGGTCTATGTTGCAAGAAGAAGAGCCAATCAAAGTGGCTAGGTACTTGGGTGGATTGAAGTGGAACATCCAAGAGGATATAAGTCTATGGACACCTACTACCATCCAAAAATGTCATCAGTTAGCTCTAAAGGTGGAAGAGAAGAATAAGAAGAAAGGGGATTCTAGTTTCAAGAACAATAGTAATAATAGAGGTAGAGGAAGAGAACAGAGGGGTCAAAGAGGGGCCTACCAAGGAAGGGGTAGTGAACAAAGATCCCAAGGAGAAAACAAGTTGACAAAGCAGCAAAGTGAGAAAAGTTCAAGAGGAGGCTATAACAGAGGCATGGATAACAATGGGGGTTCTAACAGAGGAAGAGGAGGTAGGAGTGGATCCTAATTTGCCACTATGAAGTGTTATTATTGTTGGAAACTAGGGCATCCATCTTATAGATGCCATGATAAACCCTTTGCAGCAAACAGTGACCAAAGAGTAGCATATGCACATGAGGATACTACTAGTGTCAAGACTCTAGAGGTGGACCATTTAGACTCAGAAATGGGTGAGAACCTGAAGTTTAGAAAGGTGCTAATAAGGCAACCAATCAAAGATGAGCCCAAACATAGGAGGGCACTATTTAGAATTAGATGCAAGATTCTTGGAAAAGTATGTAAGGTGATTGTTGATTCTTGATCCATAAATAACATCATTTTAGAGGAGGTAGTGGTGAAGATTAAGCTAGCCAAAATACGCGATGTGAACACTTATAAAGTGACATGGCTCAAAAAAGGCCAGAGTGTCTTGGTCAATGAGAAAACATGGGTAGAATTATCAATAGTAGGGTACAAGGACAGATTTCTTTGTGACATCCTACAAATGGATGCTTGTCATTTGCTTCTTGGGAGGCCTTGGTAGTTTGGTAATGGAGCAGTATATGATGGGAAGGAGAACTCCATTACATTTAAGAAAGGAGGAAAGACATTAAAAATTCAATCTTTATTAGAGGATGAGGAACCATAGAGTAAAACTCCTAATGTCATGTTATGTAGTGGTAAGGAGTTGGTGAATGACATTAGAGATGATGAGGGAGAAGGTTATGTCATTGTGCTAAGACCTGAGGAGGAGGAGACACCAGTAAAGGAACCACTACCAAAGGAAGTGCAAGGATTGCTTGAGAAATATAAGGAAATTGTGAGTGATGGCACTCCTGGAACCCTACCACCTAAGAGGGTTATAATTCATTAAATAGACTTTGTACCAAGGGCATCCTTGCCCAGTAAGGTAGCATACAAGTTGACTCCAGAACAAAACTTGGAGGTAGAAAGACAAGTACAAGAACTCTTGGATCAAGGCTTGATCAAGAAGAGCATTAGCCCATGTGCAGTCCCAATTTTTTTAGCATCAAAGAAGGGGGGAAAGTGGAGATTATTCATAGACTCAAGGGCTATAAATAGGATCACAATAAGGTATAGATTCCCAATCCCAAGGATAGATGATTTATGGATTGCCTAGGTGGGGCAATGTATTTCACAAAGCTAGATTTGAAAAGTGGTTATCACCAAATCAGGGTGAAGGAAGGTGATGAATGGAAAATGACATTCAAAACTTTAGATGGGTTATCTGAGTGGCTTGTGATTCCATTTGGCCTCTCTAATTCTTCAAGCACATTCATGAGGCTCATGAATGAGGTTTGCAAGGATTTCACTAGAAATTTTGTGGTGGTATATCTTGATGATATAATGATTTTTAGTAAGACAAGAGAGGAACATGTCAAACATGTGGAGGTAGTATTGAACAGGTTGCATGAAGAGAAGTTGGCCATTAACCTTGAGAAGTGTGATTTCTTTAAACAAGAACTAGTTTATTTGGGCTTTGTGGTGTCCAAGGGGTCTTTGAAGATGGACAAAGGAAAAGTTGCTACAATCTTGAAATGGCCTCCACCTACCACAGCCACTGAGGTAAGGAGTTTTCATGGCCTTGCCCAATTTTATGAAAATTTTATTAGGAACTTCAGTGGGATATGTGCTCCATTAATGGATAATATTAAGGTTGGGGTCAAAACTAATTTCAGATGGACTTTGGAAGCTGAAAAATCTTTTGAAATGTTGAAAAGACAAGTGGCTACTCAACCTATCCTACAATTTCCAAGCTTTGATAATTTATTTACCATTGAGTGTGATGATAGTGGAATGGCAATAGGGGGTGTGTTAAGTCAAGAGGCCAGACCTATTGGCTTCTTTAGTGAAAAATTGAATGAGGCCAAGAATAAATATTCTTCTTATGACTTAGAGCTCTATGCTCTAGTCCAATCTCTGAGGAAAATGGAGGCATTATCTATTGCCAAAATAATTTTAGGTATTTATTGATAATCAAGCCCTTAGCTACATTAACACATAAGAAAAGCTAAGTAATAGGCACCTAAAGTGGATGGAATACTTGCAGGCATTCACTTTTACTATCAAACACAAGAAGGGTCAACTCAACAAGGTGGCAGATGCTTTGAGCAGGAGATTGATAACAGTGCAAGAAGTCCACTTCAATAGCATTGGGATTCAGAGTTTCAGAGAACTATACAAATTAGTTGAGGATTTTGGTGAGGCCTATAAGTTATGTGTTGACTTTGAGAATCATTTTCATAGCAAGTTCTCTAATTACACTTTACATAATGGTTTGTTGTTTAAAGGCAATCAGTTGTGTGTACCCAATGGGTCAATGAGGATGAACCTCATTCAAGAGAAGCATAATGGCTCTCTAAGTGCTTATTTTGGTAAGGACAAGACCTTGGAATTGGTCCAAAAGTTTTAGCATTGGCCAAAATTGGTGAAGGATGTCACCAAGTATGTAAAGCAGTGTGTTTTTTGCATGAAGGCAAAAGGAGGAATGAGTAATGCAGGGTTGTATCAACCTCTACCTATCCCTAATAGACCATGGGAGTGTGTAAGTATGGATTTCATTGTGGGGTTACCCAAAACTAAATAGGGGTATGATAGCATTTATGTAGTTATAGATAGGTTTAGTAAAATGAGACATTTCATTCCATGCAGAACTAGAAATGATGCTAGTCACATAGCTTTTTTTTTTTTCAAGGAAATAGTAAGGATTCATGGAATTCCTTTGAGCATTGTCTCTGATTGAGATGTAAAATTTATAAGTCATTTTTGCAAAAATTTGTCGACAAGGCTGGGTACTAGCCTATCTTTTGGTTTAGCTTACCACCCTCACGCTGATGGCCAAACTGAGGTGGTCAATGGAGTTCTAGGTAACCTTTTGAGGTTCCTAACTAAGGAATATGGACATACTTGGGATGTGGTCATTCCTCAAGTAGAATATGCTTACAATGATAGCAAGAATAGGATGACAGGCAAGATTCCATTTGAGGTGGTTTATGACATGCATCCTAGGGGTGTTTGTGAGCTCAAGAATCTTGGTGGAATGGAGTACAGAAGTGGCCATGCAAAAGACTTTGCTTCTACCATGAAGGAGATACAAGATCAAGTAAAGAAGCAGATAGATGACAATCAACTTAAGTTGAAAGCCAAAGTGGATGAGAAAAGAAAAGATGTTCAATTTGAAGTGGGTGACTATGTAATGGTCCACTTAAACAAATCTAGACTACAGAAGGGTGTCCCTACCAAACTTCAGATGAAAAGGGTGGGACCATGCAAGATCTTAGCCAAGTATGGAGCTAATGCATATAAGGTGGACTTACCATAAAATTTGAGCATCTCTCCCATATTAAATGTTAAAGACCTCATAGAGTTTAGGGGACACATGGAGGACATCAATCCAACTAGTTAAGGGGTTAGTGATGATGTGGAGTTTATTTCCTTACCTCCAAAGTTTCCTATGTTGGCTGATAAAGTCCTAGACTCCCGGGTCAAGAAGACCACTAGACACAAAGTCTACATGGAGCATTTGATTCAGTGGAAGGATAGATTAGAGTCAGAGGCTTCATGGATTGCAGAGATAGATTTTAAGAAGGTGGGCATCTCAGAGGAGCTATTGTCCATAGGATGACATGACTTCTTCTTTTGGGGGAGTATGGTTCAGGAGCACCTAGGTAGGCTAGTTGTGGAAATATAACCTAGGGTTTTCTTTTTCTTTGGTTTGTCTTGTAGTGGCTCTAGCTAGACCACTAGGTGAATAAAGGGACCAAGAGTCCTAGTGTGTGAAGTGTTTGTAGGAGGATAGGTCTTATTAGTTCCTTGGTGACCCTTAGGTTTAATTAGGCCCAATTAGGGAATTTTAGATTTTTGTGTAAAAATGAGCCAAGAGATGGACTAGAGGTCATTTTTGATGTTTTTTCATCATATTTAGTGGATTAGACAAGTTTGGATAGGGTTTTCCCAAGTTTAGCAATCAAACCCAAAAGTTGCCAAAAGTTGTCAATGTTGTCATTGACAGCTTTTAAAACAAATGGGCATCTTCGATGAAATTGGTTGGGAAACTATCTGAAAATTACCATTTAGTGTTTGGGTAATCTATATAAGACCATCCTTGGGATTTTTGAAGGGTTGGCAATTTTGAGAAATTTCATGTACAGACTGTGTTAAGCAATAACAGTGTGAATTTGTGTGTTTCAAGGTGATCGGGTAGTGTAATGGATTGAGAGTGTTTCTGTAAGTATTGTTTCATGTAATGTAGGTTTTTATTGAACTTCTTGTGGTTATTTTGGTATATTGAATATTTTTAAGTGTTTGTATAAAATCTTTAAAGTTCAGTCCAGTCATTGGTCTGGTTTTGAGCATTGCTTGCAAATGGAGTCTTAGCTTTCTTTTCCACCGTGGCTTTAGCCCGGGCTATTGGATTAAAAAATTAGACTCCATGTACATTTTATACATAGTAGGATGGGTCCTGGAATTTGTGGCATCTATTTTTAAGATAATGCCCTAGGCGAGCCAGAGTGGCATGGCTAGGGATCATCAGTGATTGCAGAGATAGCTAGAGGGATTGAAAGTATCCATAGCTTCAATTAGTGGAAGTGGGAAGGTAGAAGAGTCAGAGGAGGACCCCCAACCAAGAGGAGAATTTGTGAGGATTTATCTTGTTGGAAAAGAAAGTTCATTTCTTGTACAGACAGTAAAGGAGGCCTAAAACCCTAAATTTCAGGCATGAAAGTAGGAGGTGTTATACAGACACTTCAGGGGCCTAAAATCTATAAAATATCTAGTGTCTCTAAAAAGGGTGTCTAGATCATAAGCCTATTTGGAACTTTTTAAGACATTTTTCCAAGATAATGTAGAAAAGGTGACCAAATAGGGCTAATTGCTTGTATCCCTATTTGTGGGGTAATTGCATAAGTTCTTGGAGCTCATTTGTGTTTTTGAAGTAAAGTGAGCTTATAGAGGTTGGAATTAGTCTTATTGACATATTATTATGTTTCCTTTTCAATTTGGTAGAGATTGGAATCCATTTGGATCACATTGTGCAAATGGGGCAAGAAAAACCAATTTGGGTCTAGTATGAGGTTTGTAAAGTTGTGAGTTCTATTTTGTTGGTGTTTACTTGTTGAAGGAAATTAGGATCTTGTGATAAGATACCTAAGGAGCCTAGGGTTATTAGAAGAATCCTAGTAGGTCAATGAGTGGCCTAAGAGACCCTAGAAGAGGTCTAAGGAGAAAGACTAGTACTACATCACCTTGTTCTTGAATTTCCTCTCGGACCATTGCAACAGCTTCTCATTGGCTTCAAAATTGTCATCATTTAATTTTTGCACAATATGAACTAACTGATCAAGAATAGGGGCTTGAGGATTCTCATCTTCCATGTCAAAATCCTTTACAAATATATATTTTAAATGTCATGTAGCACTTTCTTTTTCTTTTGCTCCCTTTTCAGTTCCTCTTGTCTTTTCTTCCTCTTAAGTAGCTCTTTAGGAGTCTCAATCTATTCATAAGACAAAACATTGGGATCCCAAGGTGGAATCACAATAACTTCATCTAATGTGACATCAATAATTGGAGACATCTTCCTCATAACTTTCCTCTTCTTAAATTCAGGTGAACTACTGCTCGGCTTTGTTTCTACAATACTTTTTCCAGTTTCAGTAGTACTCACCATTGGATCTTTCAATTTAGTCAAAATTGCCTGCTAATCAGGCATGCTTCCTTTCTTAGTTCTAGTGGGAGTTGATGATGTAGAGTGTGGTAGATCAACCAAAACTTGCACTTCCTCTTTCTCTTTAGGCTCATTTTTAGTATCTCTTATCTCCTCACTACTATCTAGAACTGATTTTACAACCTCCAAAATAGGTGAATGTTGTACAATTACCTCTTGTTCAATTGTTTTCTCCTTTTTTGCTTCTTCTTGAGCATCCTTATCCTTAGATTCCTTTTGAGTTCTCTCTTCATCTTCCTCTGTACTCTTCTCTTCTTCAACCTTAGTTGCCTTAATAGGTGATTCTATAGTTGAGTCTCTCGGCTCATCCTGACCCTCAACATCCTGATTTCTAGAGTCATCAATTGTCACATCAATTAGATTGTCAATAGTCATATCAACAGTGTTAGTTGTCTCTTTTTGTTCTTGTGCTTATGTTCCAGTCTTCTCAATCTGAGTAGCAATGTGAACTATTGATTTATGTGGTATAGGGGTGGATTCAATGTCTTTATCCTTCAGCTCAGATGTTCCTTCATCAGTTTTCTTCTCTTTTGGAGCAATCAATCCAAAAAATTCCTTCCAAATCCTAGTATTCTATTGTACTATCCCTTCAATATCATTCTTCAAGATAGCATAACCTCTCTGTTTAGGTATAAATTTATGCTTATACTCTTCAACAAATTTTTCTCTTTGTTTCTTGGTTAGCTCAGGAATGACTTGAGCTAATGTGCCTTCCCTTATCCATATTACAGTTGTGAGTCAAAATTCCCATTTTCCAGATAGAAAATTATATAACTCACTCGACACATTGTTTCATATTGCTATAGGAGTTAACTTGAAATTACACATCATTTCTAGAAGAGTTTCTTGAACCTTATTCTTGTCTTCTACCTTCAGTTTTTCATACTTGATAAACTTAAAACTAGATAACCCTATAGAATTTCTCAAGTTCTCACATACGTCATTAATATCTATGGGTTTCTTGAATGATGTTGTTGGTATGTTGCTAGGTTCATCAGTTTCTATCTTGTCTTCATCACTTTTTGGATCCAAATGCAGTTTCCTTCTTGGTCTCTTGACTTGTAGGCTCGGCACAACCTTTGTTACAAATTTTGTCTTCTATCTAGAACTACTTTCTCCAATATTCTTTACATAAACTTTTGTTTTTTCTACTAGAGATGTGGCAGCAAATGCCCTTGTCCTTGGATGATTTGCAATGAGAGGGGTAACTCTAGGTTTTTCTTTACTTGGCTTGGTTACCTTGCCTACTGCTAGTCTCTTTCCTTTTGCTTTAACTGTAATCTCTTCTTTAGAGTCACTGACTTCTACTTCTTGTTCCTCAGATACATCTTCTCTTTGTCCAATAGAAATGTCTAGAGGTGCATTGTCTAGCTCCTCATCACTCAGGAAGCCAACCATCTTTTT
Source organism: Thuja plicata (assembly GCA_018584345.1). Classification (NCBI taxonomy): domain Eukaryota; kingdom Viridiplantae; phylum Streptophyta; class Pinopsida; order Cupressales; family Cupressaceae; genus Thuja; species Thuja plicata. The sequence continues at coordinate 520,707 of MU227558.1, read as the reverse complement.
CATATCTTTACTAGTCCATTATCTAGCCATATATGCATATTATAAACTCGGCTTAGGACAACCTTAATCCATTCATCCTTGAATTTTGTCAAAAAATCTAGGGCACAAGTTAACCCTTTGTCAACTAAATGCTTGAATTCATCTTTCAGAATTCCATTTTAACATAACTTGTCATAGGATTTTCTCAATTTTCTATCACCCACTTCACCAATTTTAACCATGTAACATGATCTAACATTGTGACTCATAAGTACCTTTGGTGGGATCAATGAGAGGGATCCATTCAGATCACTTAGAATTGTGCTTTCGGGAATGACATGAAAGTTTGGTGGTGCACATGCATCACTCCTTACTAACTTAATTTGATTTAGATCCTCATCCATTCCTTTGACTGGTGTGGAAGAACTTTCAGCCATAATCTCTTGAAGTTAGGGTTCGAGAATGAAGAACATAGTACCTTGGAAAGAAATCACTTTGCACTATTCAACTTAGGGTTTTTGACGATATGCTGACAAAATTATCAAAAAATAATTTGCTGAGATCAAATTCTACAACTTCTTTGATCACTCTGTGAATGCTATAAATCACACTGTAAAATGAATAATAGATCATTTTTCCTTATATAGACTTGAAAGGTCAAGATAGGTAAGCAATAAATATTTTTTCCATTAGGTTAGTGCAAGCCAACTATCATTGGCTGACTAACACAACTTGCATACCACTCAGCTTACCACACTCAGCCATTACACAACCTACTTGGCCAACCAACTCAACACCTATAGTGCAAATACCTCTTCTCAGTACTTTCCACAAACATGTCCTGGTACATCTTAACATATGTAGATATGGAATTTGGCACATTTACATATTAGGAACTGATGTAAGATTTGAAATTTAAATGCAGTTCCTTACATACCTCTATTGCTCAGTTAGAGATGGTGTGATCACCTGATCCATTGGATTGGGTGACCTCGGCTTCAGTGGATTCACTATTTCTTGGCTCTATTTTCCTTACCCATGTTAGGTTCATTTGTGCTCTTATTTATTCAATAGTAGGAGTAGGAAATCTTGTCCTACATTCTCTCTTAGTGTGACCTATCTTTAAACAACTAAAACAGACTAAGCTTCCATTCATCCAACACTTAGATTTCCCTCTGACATGTGTCTTTAAGAAATCTTCATGTGGATGTCCATATTCTTCATAGTAATGACAACTCTGCCTTGTATTATAATCCCAGTTGTAAGTGTTGCCTTTTATACATGCTTTTGTTTGTGTCTTTGATGTCCATTGCTATTTAGCATTGGATCTACAATCTTGTGCCTTATGACCATGTTTCTGACACTTGTAACAATAACCATTAAAACTTGGTTTGGGGGGTGCATCACTTGCTTTAGCCCAACATTCATGTGCTTTATGTCCAAATTTCTTGCAATTAAAACAATAACCATTAAACTTAGGTTTAGGATTGGACTTACCTTTCTTGCTTCGGCAAATTTTTTATGTATGACCTGGTTTTCCATAGTGGTGGAAAATAGGCTTTTTGTACTTTGTCTTTGCATTCCTCCTTTCACCATTCTTAGATGATTCTCCTTTCTCAACAAATGTCTTTGGTTCAGTCTAACCTAATCTAGAAGAATCTTTTGACCTTCTTGATGCTTCCGTCAAATTCTCAAAATGAGTCAAAGGTTCATTAGGCGTATTCAACCTTTCATTAAGTTCCTTCTCAGATCTCAAATCATATTTCAATTGATTGTTCTCAGATCTTAGATTTATCATTTCCATATCTTTCCTACTAATCGCCTGATTTGCAAGTAGCAGTTGATTTGCCATGTCAACCTGATTGATTGTTATCATCTACACATCATGTGTCCTTTCATCAAGTCTGACAGTTATCACTCTTTCATCTTCTTCTGCCATAGCTTTGTCATCTTCATCTTTCTTCTTTTGTTCCACTACTTCACGTAGTCTCACTGTCTTCATTTCTTATTCTTTTTTCAAGTTTCTGACTTCTTCACATAGTGCATTGTTCTTTTCTAGTAGATCTGTAATTGTTGCATCACTCTTAGTAGAATCTGCATTCTAAAATAGACTTGCAGTGTCATCTTCCTGGTAATGAGTATCATTCATTTATTTGGCCAAATCTTTCCTAGCTATTAATTATTTCTTCAATTCCTATCTTTCTATCTCAAGCTGATGTAATGCTAGCTGGATCTTAATCTTCTAATTTTCAATGACTTTCCCAAAATTGTAAACCTCCATCTAAAGATTTGTTCTCACAAGTTGATTAAAAGCTTTTGTAGGTGAACTGTGCTCTGATACCAATTGTTGGAAGTACAATAATGGGAAAAATAAAGAAACTAAGAGGGGGGGTGAATCAGATCTTAAAACTTAACCACTTAAAACAACTTGATTCACATTCATACATATATGAATTTAACCTATTTCATCAGATAGCATCAATAACATGAAATGTATAACTCATAACACAAAATTTGGTAACCCATAAACCCAAATAGGTAAAACTGGGGTGGGGATGACACCAATAAATTTTTCACTACTACAGCAATAAAGTGTGCCTATTAGGGCTACAAGAGTTTGATTGTAACATGCAATCTACCTCATTGAAGGTATGTTTGGTTAAGAATAAAAGATCATTACAATCTACCTTGTTAAAGGATTTCAACTTATAGTAAAGTAAGCACTCTGCTAAGAGATTAAAAATGGTCTACTAAAACCACTATGTTAAGAGATTTCACCTGATACACCTGATAGAATGTTCGAATTAATGATCCTTTCTTATGCACTTAGATGCTGATGACAGGTCTACTCTATCCAATACCTTCTATGATCTCTCAATCTGATATGTCTTTACTTTGCTTTTCACTGATCTATCATTTTTCTTGATCTAGGCTTCTTCTCAAAATGACTTACTGTTAATCTCTCATGAACACACAATCTTTCTCTATATATCTCTTTCTCACACTCTTTTTCTAGGGTTAGAAGAAATCTTGTTATATATTTTTAGATCTGGCAGCGAGATCTAGATCAATGATCAAGATCTATTATTTATACCTCCAATGCATACTGATTTCCTGATTGGCTCCATTCCATGCATAGTATAAAACAATTAAATGCAAAATTAACTTAGTAGACAAATATTAAATGCGTACAAATATCAGCCCAAATCTCATACAAGTCAGCCTAAACAATTTACATTAAAGTTTGAATTAATCCTTACATTTATGCAAAAACTGTTCTGCTTAGCACTAAACATCTCTATCACTCAGCACTTAATATTCTACTCGGCTCAACATGATGTAACTCGACAACCTGAAACTTGCTCGGCAATGTTTCTTGGCCTTGAATGTTTAGCTTGACCACAGTGATAACCAACTAAAACTACCTAAGTAAATGACTAAGTGTGGGTCACTAATCATCAACAAAACTTAGGGATTAACATATATATATATATATATATATATA
>MU227558.1:505025-517173 GCA_018584345.1 Thuja plicata | reverse complement strand
ATATATATAGAACTATTAATTTATGCCTCATCCAACAAGGAGGTGTTAAGGTAGAAGGATTTGTTTTTAGGACACCTTCTAATAGCTCATCCACTAGCAATGATCCTAGTAGAGATGGGGTGATGGTCTCGCAATGTATAGGGGATTACTTTAACCAATCTATTAGCATCATCCTTTTGACAGGTAAAAAAATCATGATTAATGTAAAATATGTCAATACTAGAATAGATCATTTTGCCTCTATGCTAAAATATTGTACCAATTGTACCAAATGTCTTTGCAGTCATCTTTACAATAACTAAGTGGGTCAAGAAGTCTATGTTTTCCTATCATCCTACTCCAAAACAACTTCTCACTGCCCTTCCTATCCAATCTATTACCCCCATCTTATCTTGAGAGTTCACTACCATGTTAAAATCTCCTCCCAGTAGGTAGGGAACTTCCTCTATTTGAAACAACCATTTGTATAATAATATTCTTTCCTTATAATCATTAGAAGCATATAATGAATAGATTCTGAATTCTCTACCTTTGAAATTAAAGATAATCCAAACTTCCCTATTACATGGTGATGTTCCCCATCTCGAGACATGTTTGGTACAATTGGGGCTTATGAGAATAGATGTGCCTCCTCTCCCTTTGTTATGTGTGGTAGAGTAGTCAGTAGCTTCTCTCCAAATACATTTCAAGGAGATTTCAAGTGTGAATTTGGTTTCTTTAACTTCTTGAAGCATCAAAAAATCAAATCACTTGTTGATTCTCAGGAACCTTTGCACTATATATTGTTAGTAATAACTGAAGGGGGGGGGGGGGGTGAATCACTNCTGAAGGGGGGGGGGGGGGGGAATCACTGGCCTCAAAAATTAATCCTTAAATGAACCCTTAAAACTTATAACCACAAATTATGCCTTTACTTATCTTCTATCCTACATGATTAATGCCTTGAAATACTTATATTAATTTACTACTTGTCGGAATGCTTTGTAAATATCTCTTCTGTATGATTACCGATAAGAAATCAACTATTTACCGAAACATGGTAAATATGCAGAGTATATTAATAAATCTAGAATCACAAATGTTAAATGTAAAAGAGTAAAGTAATGAAACATAAACACATAACACATGGATTTGTAACATGGAAACCCTATTACGAGAAAAACGACTAGGACCGGTACCCCAAATTTTCACTCTTCTAAAGTGAGCTCAGTTAGGAGCCAACCCTGTTAAATGTTACAAACACACTATTAGGTGTGACCTTGTTAGAGGATTTAAAACATAGTTTGTCACCTAGTATATGGCATCTAATGCTACCATCCTTGATCAAATACTCACTTGGCCTATCAATAGGTATCAGGCATATCCAATGCTACTTTCTATGATAAAACTTTTTGATACTCTTGGGATGTATCTCAATTGTAGAAGACTTTTGATTCCTTCTTGGTTAAGAGACCTGATGCTTTAATGGTTAAACTGAAACATTAATGATTTGTTCATACATACAACTTGACTGTAGATTTTTAGATCTATTGTAAGTGCATTACCTCTCTGGTCAATATAATCAATTCTATACCTTTGCTCTACACTGTTCTGCTCTTTGATGATGTCTCACTATTCATCGGTGTCTACAGAATCTAGCTCTTTCCTCAGCTTGATTGATCAGGACTGAATGGAGATTTTCTTCTCCTTCAGATTTTCTTTAGCATCTTTCCTCTTCTCTTTTTCACCCCACACAATTCACAATGAATTTATTTGGTCTCTTTATAGACATGATTTACCTTTTCTTGGCTTTCTTGATTCTTGGCATGATCCACAATTCTTTCTAATTAGATTTAAAGCAAACTCCAGTTTTATCTCAAAGAGATCTTCTTGTCAACTAGAAAAATCAGCTTTAAATCAATTACTTATCTCCAACTTTATTTGGATGATTAAAACAATGATAAGTATCAGTTAAGTCTATCTTTATCTCTTGACAACTAAGCATTTTGTCATTTTTTGAACTCTCTATTCTATTGGTCAATACTTTAGTTAGTCATTGGTGATCTAATTGTTCCGTCGGTGTAACTTCAGTTGTCATCGAGATCTCTGTTCTTATCTTTTTCGTTAGGCAACACTGTAAATCTATCCATCGGGTTACTCTGTGTTTTTCTCATCGGGAAACACTATGACTTTTCTTATCGGTAATGCTATAAATTTTCTTCCTCAGGTATCACTGTGACTTTGTTCTTTTACTTTGTCCATGAGTGTGCACTTCATCGGTGTATATAGTCACTTTGTGAATACTTGACTTATATGCATTACTGATAGCATATCCTTGATTCATCAATTCTTTGAATTCTTTGGCAGTATTCCCATGACCATATATGTTATATCAAGTTGACATGAGTGACAATACAATACATTAACTAATTTAATGTCTTGCATGATCATCAACTTAACATCTTCAAACTTTCAATCAGTTACATGTCATCAATCTCTCCCTTTGGCATTGATGGAAACATACTATATTATCATACTATATTATTGCTAATACAATATGAAATATATAGTTTCATCAAGCTTTCCTAATGTAACTATTAAAAATGTCTAGCTTTCTGTAAGCTCAAATAGCTTTGATTTGATTCTTGTATCTTTTTTTCTCTCTTCAATCCCTTCACTAGATAGATGTAGAATCTTTCTTTCTGTGATGTGGTGTGTTCACCTTCTATGTCAAACTCTGTCCCTTTGACTATTCTCCTTTCTTTGATGTCTCTTGTCAGCAATTCTTTCCCTTTGTGTGTACTCTCCCTTTCTTGTTACATCTCTCCCTCTAGATACTTCGATGGATATAATCTCTCCCTAAGATGATAATGGATATAATCTCTCCCTTTATCAGTATGATAATTATATATCTCTATCCCTTTGACAACAATGTGAAACAAACATTTTGCCAAACAAATTTTTGACAGTAATGTCAAACGGATCATTTCTATCCATAATATATTCCCTAAATTTCACAATCCATCAGTAATAGCTCTTGTGCTTGGAGTAGATAAATACTTTGTTGTGTATAGATGTATATTTGAATTCCATCTCTTAGCTTGCATCAACATGAATGATATTCTAATTATATGTAGGTTGATGCAGCCTTCTATTCATCTTACTGACTAGTAGATAAGGGTCTGACACCTAGTCTCTATCTCAAGTATTCAAATGCATCCTTGGATAGTGGCTTGGTGAAGATATTGGCCAATTTTTCTTTAGATTACACATACTCAAGTATCACCTCCTTTTCTTGAACTTGTTCTCTCAAATAATGATACTTGATGGCAATATGCTTTGTTTTAGCATGCATGACTGCATTCTTGGAAATGTTTATTGCACTTGTATTATCACAATAGAAAATTAGTGGTTTGAGAATTTTCAAATGCATACCTTCCAATAACTATTTGATCCATGCAATATTTGAGCAGTTTGCACTAGCAGCAACATAGTATGCTTCTACAGTGGACTGAGAGATGCATCCTTGTTTCTTGCTGATCCATGTGACAAGTCTATCACCCATAAAGAATACTCATCTGGTTGTTCTCTTCTAGTCATCAATAGTTCCATCCTAATCAATGTCAGTAAAGACCTTAAGTTCAAATTTTCCTTCTCTTGTATACCATAAGCCATATTCCTCGTTATTCTTTAGATATCTTAGGATTATTTTCATAGCAGTCATATATGATTCTCTAGGATTAGTAGAAAATCTAGCAACTATTCCTATTGCATGTGCAATATCTGGTCTAGTATGTACAACATACATGAGTTTTCCAATAATTGATCTGTACAAAGTCTGATTTACCTCTGATGACTTGTCTTCCTTTGTCAGCTTACATCCAATTCACATTGGTGTTCCAAATGGTTTGGACTCTTCCATCTTGAATATTTTTAGTACTTCTTTGATGTATTTTGATTGTATAATGAAAATACCTTCATCTGGTTGCATGTTCTGTAGACCAAGAAAGAACTTGATCTCTCCAAACATAGACATCTCAAACTCTTTTCTCATTTCATTTGCAAATGATTTGCATAGAATATCATTGCCTCAAAATATGATGTCATCAACAAATATCCCAGCAATCAAAATGTTAACATCAATATCTTCCTTCAAATAAAGATTATTGTTTTGAATAGTCCTTACAAATCCAATACTTATAAGATAGGAATGAAGTCTTTTGTATCAGGCTCAGGGTGCTTGTTTCAATCCATACAAGGCTTTGTGAAGTCTTCATACCATGTCCCTGTTGTCTGGATCAACAAACCCTTCTAGTTGTTCAATGTATACCTCTTCTTCAAGTATTCCATTTAGGAATGAAGACTTGACATCCATTTGGTATACCTTGAATCCATTACATGCAGCATAAGAAAGTAATATTATTACTCCTTCTAGCCTAGCAATGGGTGCAAAGGTCTCTCCATAGTCATTTCCTTCTTCTTGTGCATACCCCTTGCATACTAGTCTTTCTCTATTTCTGGTGACTTCTCCATTCTCATTCAGTTTATTTTTGAATATCCATTTTGTACTGATGACATTCTTGTCATATGGTCTCGATACAAGTGTCTATGTCTTGTTTTTCTCTATATTCTCAATCTCTTCATTCATATCACTTATCCATTCATCATTATCAAGTGCAGCATTGATAGATTTTGGTTCATAATCACAAATAAGACATCTTTTGTTTAGAGACTTACTTTTGGTTCTCATACTAGCCTTGTTATTTCCAATGATCTGGTTCATTGGATGGTTCCTTCTGACATATTTGGCAAGTACAAGTTCATCTCTTTTTCAATCAGCTTGATCATCATTTTTTCCTTCATTCTGTTCTCCATCACTTTGTGCATCATCTTGAGTAATATTCTGATCATCAGTATTTGCAGCCTGATGCTCGGGTGCAATGATCTATTACTCAGGAGATCTACATTGTTGGTCAGGTAGAGTGTTAGGTTCCTCATTGTAAGAAAACCTATTGTAGTCCTCTAGTTCTTTAGTGCTTTCCTTTTCCTTTTTCTCTGCAAATTCATCTATCTTTACATTTGCACTTTCAACAATTTTGTTAGAGGCCTTATTTAGACAATTATAAGCCTTTCTCTTGGTGGAATACCTTAGAAAAATTCCTTCATCACTCTTGAAGTCAAGTTTTCCATTTCTATCATCTTTTAAGATATAACATCGACTACCAAAAATTTTGAAATAACTCACATTGGGTGTGTTTCCATACCAAAGCTCATAAGGTGTCTTTTTGGTGTCTTTCTTCAATTGTACTCTATTCAAAGTGTAAACAACAGTACTAATAGCTTCTGTCCAGAATATTTCCATGATTCCTTTCTCTATCATCAGTGTCCTTGCACAATAAACTATGGATTTGTTCCTTCTTTCAACAATTACATTTTTTGTGGTGTTCTCACGGTATAAAGAGCTGCTTTTTGATTCTATGCTCATTACAAAATTTAGTGAGTTCATCTGAAATAAATTCCCCTCCTCTATCTGATCTTAAGCATTTTATTTCTTTACCACTTTGTTTCTCAACCATTACCTTATAGCATTTAAACATCTTAAATGATTTTGATTTATCTTTTAAAAACATGCCTCTTATCATTCTAGAGTAATCATCAACAAAGAGAATAAAATATCTATCACCATAATAAATCTTTGTCCTCATAGGTCCACATAGGTCAATGTGGACTAATTCTAGAATGCCATCAAATGTATGGTTTTTTCTTTTGAAACTAGACTTTGTCATCTTACCTTTTTTACAATTCTTACACATGATATTGTTGGGCTTGGTCATCATCAGTAAGCCTCTTACATTTCTCTTTTTGCTTATCTTTATCATGTTGTCAAAGTTCACATGATACAATCTTTTGTGCCACAACCATATGTCTTCATCTTTAGCCATTAAGAAAGTGGTGTCCATATCATTCAGATAGAATAAGTTACCTTTTGTCTGCTCATGAGTGCCAAACCGATTTCCTGATTTATTGAAGATCTTTGCCTTCAAATCCTACTCTATGACCTAAATTATTCAACTGAGAAACACTCAATAGATTATAATTCAATCCATTTACCCAATAATCATTTTCACATTTTATTTGGTTATTCAACATTATGGTTCCTCTACCTTCAACTGGACAAGGTGTGTCATTACCCATTCTTCCTGAACCACCTTTATAGTATTCAAAAGTCTCAAACTTTTGCTTTTCACCAGCCATATGGTGAGTGTAGCCGCTATTTATGATCAATACATCATTTTTACTCACTTTATATATGAGTGCATTTTCTACATACCTTTCTTCATCATTATCTAAATCATCTTTTACTTCTACAAACACCATTTGAATGTATTCATCAAATTCAGTGTCAGTATCATCATCTTTGCAATTTTCTAGGTAACTGACCTTCTTTCATTTTTCCTTGTAGTCTCAGGTATCTCTTCTTTTTTATTATCTGTAGCTTCTGTAATCACCTCTCTCAGACTTCTTTTAAAATGATCTGTCATTACTTTGGTCATCTTTTCTTATGTTAGGACATCTTGCAGCAAAGTGTCTAATCTCTTTACAATTAAAACAAATAAGTGGTAATTTACCTTTGCCTCTTTGCATTCTTCTAGCCATAAGTGCTTTAATTTCATCAAGATCTTCTTCTTCACTTTCACTATCACTATCTTTTCTCATAGTGTGTTTATGAATTTATTTACTTATTCTCGTAGAGGTTTGGAATGCAGACTCTATGTTTGGTAAGACACTATTATCAAAAATGTTCATCTCAAATCAAATCAGTCTTCCAATCAAACTGTCTAGAGTAACATTTCTATTTTCTACTACTCTCATTTATTGTATGGAAGATACTCTAATAGCATAAGTAGGTAGTAAGGGTCTTATAATTTTACTTACCACTGTATCTTCTTGTAGTACACCTCCAACTCCTTGGATAGCATTGACTACCTCTTTGATTCTTGTGGTGTACTATGTTATTTTTTCACCTTCTTTAACTTTTAGATCATAAAACTTTTGGCTAAGGCTTTCTGCCTTGGCTCTCAAAACATTCTTGTCACCTCCATGTACAAGCATTAATTTTTCCCACATCTGCTTTGTAGTCTTGTAGGTTTTGACATCTTCAAATTCAACATCAGGGAGTGAAAAATCAAGATCTATCATCATGCAATTGTGCTCATGCTTCTCTCTCATTTTTTCAATTGTTTTTGCTCCTGTGGGAAACACATATTCAATATCTAAGTATTGAGTAACATCATTTCCAATACCTGATAAGTGGAGTCTTATTCTGCTCTGCCATGAAGAAAAATTATCTTTGTTCAACTTGGGCACATCTCATCTATTCATCTTGTGATCTTTAGCTTAGGTCTTGAAACCTTCCTTCTAAGCACATAAGCTCTAATACCAATTGTTAGTAATAACTGAGAGAGGGATAAATTAGTGGCCTCAAAAATTAATCCTTAAATCAACCCTTAAAACTTATAACCACAAATTATGCCTCTACTGATTTTCTATCCTACAAGATGAATACATTAAAATACTTATATCAATTTACTACTTGTCAAAATGCTTTGTAAATCTCTCTTCTGTGTGATTACTGATAAGTAGTCAACTATTTACTGAAACACTGTAAATATGCAGAGTATACCGATAAATCAAGAATTGCATATGTGAAATGTAAAACCATAAAGTAATGAAACATAAACACATAAAATGTGGATTTTTAACGTGGAAACCTTGTTAAGGGAAAAACCACTAGACCGGTACCCCAAATTTTCACTCACATGAAGTGAGCTCTATTAGAAGCCAACCCTGTTAAAGGTTACAAATAGATTGTTAGGTGTGACCTTGTTAGAGGATTTAAAAGATAGTTTATCACCTAGTATCTAGAATCTAATACTACCATCCTTGATCAAACACTCACTTGGCCTGTCAATAGGTATTGGGCATATCCAACGCTACTTTCTATGATCAAACTTTTTGATACTCCTTAGGATTTATCTCAATTTTAGAAGACTTTTAAGTCCTACTCGGTTAAGAGACTTGATGCTTCAATGGTTAAACTAAAACATTAATGATATGTTCATACATACAACTTGATTGCAGATTTTTAGATCTATTGTAAGTGCATTACCTCTCTAATCAATATAATCAATTCTATACCTTTGCTCCATACTATTCTACTCTGTGATGTTGTCTCACTATTCGTCAGTGTCTGCAGAATCTAGCTCTTTCCTCAGCTTGACTAATTAGGACTGAATGAAGACTTTCTTCTCCTTCAGATTTTCTTTAGCATCTTTCCTCTTCTCTTTTTCACCCCACACAATTCGTAATGAATTGAGTTTGTCTCTTTATAGACATGATTTACCTTTTCTTGGCTTTCTTGATTCTTGGTGTGATCCACATTTCTCACCAATTAGATTTAAAGAAAACTCTAGTTTTATCTCAAAGAGATATTCTTGCCAACTGGACAAATCAACTTTAAATCAATTACTTATCTCTGGCTTTATCTGGATGATTAAAACAATGATAAGTATCACTTAAGTGTATCTTTAGCTCTTGACAGCTAAGTATTTTATCATTTTTTGAACTCTGTATTCTGTCGGTCAACACTTCAGTTAGTCATCGGTGATAACTGATTGTTTCGTCGATGTGACTTCAGTTGTCATCAGGATCTCTATCCTTATCTTTTTCATCATGAAATATTGTAGTTTTGTCCATCAGGTTACTCTGTGTTTTTCTTGTCGGGCAACACTGTGACTTTTCTCGTCAGTAATGCTATGCATTTGCTTTGTCAGATATCACTGTGACTTTGTTCTTTTAATCTATCTTTCAGTGTGCACTTTGTCCGAGTATACAACCACTTTGTGAATACTTGACTTATATGCATTACTGATAGCATAGCCTTGATTCATCAGTTCTTTGAAGCCTTTGGCAGTATTCCCATGACCATATAGATTATATCAAGTTGACATCAATGACAATACAATACATTAACTGATTTAATGCCTTGCATGATCATCAACTTAACATCCTCAAACATTCAATCAGTTACATGTCCTCATATATTTCTTATTCGAGGAGTCTAGTCCTCTAACATTTCAAGAAGAAATTTTAATATCCATATAAGTTATCTATAGGAGTCCATAATATTCCTAAATCTTGAATTACATTTATTCAGGCTATTACTCTGAGTGCTTTTTTGTTTCCTTCTCATTTAATGATCCTTTAGGTATTGCATGTTTCCTCTTTTCTTCCTTGTCCCCAATGATGTCTCCTTCTACTACAGGGTGCTTAGTTTTAGTGGTGTAGTGAGTCACCTTGAACTTCCTTTTTATCTTGTTAAAATTGAGCTTTATTTAGCAAGGACTTTCCACAAATGGAACGATGACCCAATTATTTCTCACACCAATTTCACTATAAACTTGTTTAAAGGTTAGGCCAGCCTGCTAAGATTGTGAATCAATATCTCCCTCATTTCTATCATCCTCCAACCTAGGATGGAAGTTAAGGAGGGATTAGTTATAGGAACTAGGGAGAGGGAAGGTAGAGGGGGGAACATTAGGGTTACAAGAATGATTGTTAAGTCATACTCATGTAAGGAACTTTGATTGTTGGGATCACTAGTTCTCATCTCATTCTTCCCTTCTATAGTATCCATGTCATCCCAATAACACTCACTATACCCAATCTCTCCTTATTCTTCTACACTCCCCCTAACATATCCTTAATTAATGTCCTTTCTGCCTTGGGGGAAATTATCAGGAGGGGGTGTGGTCTACAGTTTTTTCACTAATGTTTCATCTTCTTCTATTGAAGGGTCCATCATTCCTCCTAATTTTTTTCATAGCCCATTACTGGACATTCTTAAACATACATCTGTTCTTATTTTTTTGCATTGGTGGAATCTTACCACCATTCCCATTACTTGCTGATTTTCTTGGCTCCTCTAAGGAAGCCTTTTCAAAACCAAGAGAAAGAAAAAGTTTCTCAGTGTTAACAGTGATAGGGTTAGGTTCATCAAAGGTCCAATTAATAGACATAGAGGCAAGGTTGTGAGGGGGCTGTCTAGTCAGTATCCCAGAGGATGATGACTGATATGAGTCAAGGTTCATAGGTGTGTCATGCTTGGCCTCAACTTTAGATGAGGTTTGGTGTTTATTTATAGAGGAAAAGAGAGGGAAGTTACTCCTTATATGGCCATCCCTCTTTCAAAATAAACACATGTTCAATCCACCCGGATACTCAACCAGACATGCAAACAACCCATCATCCAATTAAAATACCATATTGTCTCGAATATCTATTCCTAGTTTAATGGAATTCAATACTCAAGTGTCCATATGTGGGAGTAGGATATTAGATTTGTCAACATGAATGACTTTACCCAATGATTCTAGGGATTCATGTAAGACATACCAAATAAATGAAGGTATCATTGTTTAATGGTAATCCATCTAGGGCATGAAAGTGCCATAATCTCTTCAAAATTGGCATTATTTGACCAACCTAGGGAAGAAAATTTGTAGGATCCAATAGTCCAAAATTATTTACTAACCACAGCCTTTTGAATAGTTGAATCATGAAAAAAATACTGAATAGACCTTTTTGACGTATTTTGCACATGGAAAATTTAAACCCTAAGTTTATACCCCAGACGACATGAATTCATTTATTCATAGAGACATAGGAAGGGATTTTATCAACACCTTGTGTGACAATGAAAATAATAGTTTCACTAGGCCTACTCCTCTCCACCTTGATCACTTCAAACATATCAACATTAGGATAAATGATAAGGCATTTAGAGGCAGAAACCTTACCTCCTTGTCCATATCCTCATTCATCGATTCAATCACCTTCCTAGTCTCTACTAAAGAATATAGTGCTACCCTTGAAGGCTAAAATTCCCACCAACACTTTCCTGAAGGTTTTATTCACCTTCTCCTCACCTACAAAAGCCTTATAGTTAGTAAAATCCTCCACACTTCCAACAAGAGTAGAGGTGCTCACTCCATTTGAAGATGTGCCCATACTAGCAGGTATTAGTGAGGCATATTAAAGACCCCCATTTCACGGAGGGCCAATTTGGTTGCCACGTGCTCAATCAATGTGATCAAGTTGCAGAGCGGTGGTCTCACTCAATATTCAAAGCCTTTCGTGTATTCTTCCATAGATTACATATTTTAAAATTTGATTCTACAAAATACATTTTCTACTAGTAAGTTTTTTTGAGATTCAATCTTTAATTTCCTCGAAATTTTACATGAATTGTAATAAAAATTGAAAATCAGGGAAAACACTTACAATGTTTTCCCAAAAGTGGGACTCAACTTCTTGTAGATACCTAATTTAAATATTATGAGTTAGGCTCACTAAAATGTTTCTTATCAAATTAGATCAAAGTGGAGATCCTATCCCCTATATCACATTTAGAAGAAATATGACCCACTAGGCTTGATAGGCTCAAGAAATTAATTAGTGCAATGGTCCTTTACTAAATTAAAATTGTAAGATACACTAATATATAGAAGGATATGACATCTAAGATGAAATCAAGGGAAAGATTGACATTTTGTAGATAACAACTAACAAAAAATTGACATGCCCATTTTGGACTAGGCTATGGATCTAATTTGAAGCTATTTTAAAGAGACTAGGTTGGCCCTTTCTTGGTAGTAGGTTTATTCTAGGTTGACCTACTCCCTAATATTCTTGAAAATTTGAATTTTAGAATATAGTTGGTCTTCTATAATTCAAGTTTTACTCCTAACATACGTGTAACTTGTTCTTGCACTCATTTAAAAGAAGGAAATTTTTGTGTAGAGAGGTTTTTTCCTCAGTCAAAAATTGATTTGGAATGAACCTTGAAATTGAAATTAAATAAGAAAATCATGCTAAAATAGACTAGAGCCTATATCTAAAATATGAAGTGTCTTATACTTTGGAAACATAAATGGTTATTTAAATGTGATAAAAAAATATTGATAGAATAGTTTGACTCCATGATGCAGAGCCAAGTGGTTACTTTGTCAAAACACCTCTTTATTCTACCAACTAGGATCACTCACATGGATCCACCCACTCTTAAGACTTACAAATGGTCAATCCAC
This sequence comes from Thuja plicata, assembly GCA_018584345.1. Classification (NCBI taxonomy): domain Eukaryota; kingdom Viridiplantae; phylum Streptophyta; class Pinopsida; order Cupressales; family Cupressaceae; genus Thuja; species Thuja plicata. Next base: position 505,045 of record MU227558.1, on the reverse strand, counting down.
AACTAATACACTTGTACTCC
>MU227558.1:483723-503843 GCA_018584345.1 Thuja plicata | reverse complement strand
GACTCAATATGAGTTCCAAATGGCTTTAATAGCCCAATTACATTAATAAATGGCCTTATAGGCCTCATTCTAGTCTTCAAATTCTTAAGGTCATCCATGTGACCCCCTTGGTGTTCCTCCAAGCCCTAGTTCTCTTGCACCACTCCACACAAAAACCTAAAAGGAAATCATGAAAGATGTGCCTTGCATAATGATTATTTTAATTTTCCATAATTCTTGATATAAAGAAGAGGCATGGAATGGATTCTTGAAGACTTGAATTGTTGAATGGATAGAGATGATCTTCTTCCTTGACTGTGATCTCCTCCACTTCACCATTATGGGAGAAAATATTGCTACATAAGAGAGCTCTTTAAATCTTCTCATCTCATGGCTAGATGATGAGGGGTATGTTTCATATAAACCCATCACAAGTATTTCAAAGCTCAAATTTAGAAGAGGACTGATAGGAATTTGGATTTACCACTCAACCATTGAGACAAACTTACAGTTTAAATTAAAGAAAACATCAGGGAATAGTCTAACTAGGTCAACAAGGTAGGCCCATTCCCCCTAAAAGTTAAAGAAATGTTTTCCAGGGTCTCAATTAATGATGGGAAAAGGCAAAATTGGGGCTGGAGTACTGAAAAACAATGTGACGGCCCATACATTCTCAAATGGGTCCCAGATGACCATCTAATTACATGTGCTTATGATTTAGGATAGTAAAAAAACATCTTAGAGACTTCATAAATCAAGATAAATCCATATCAATGGGATGGTTATTGGAATGAATCTTGCAACCATCTATTAAGGATTCATATTCATTACCTTTTCTTAACTTTTATTTTATAAATTAGGATCAACACCAAAAAAAATTAGTTAGTAATTCCTTGAATATTTAATATAGTGGGAGATGTTGTTTGTTATTTATTGATACTTGAAATGTCTTCAGTATTCATATTTCCACTTTTTAATATTTCTAACATCATTATTCAAAAGTTTGATTTTTTTTTTGTAATTTACAAAAGTATGTGTTTTTAGTGTTAAATTTTAAATTTTATTATATTGATTTATGTTTCTTCTATGTTTCACTAGAGCATGATTTGATTGTTCATGTCTATTTACAAATGAGGTTAAATTTTTAGGAGGCTAAATTAGTTAATTTAACTAGCATCTAGAGAATTTACTATTCATGTATGTTGATGTAGTAAACTATGGTATAGAAATAGCCTAAATTATTAGATAAAAATTCTCTTCTTCATGAGGATATAACACTTTGTCTAATTACATGATATATCTCAATACTCTTTAGTAATCTCTAGCTATATATTAAATATTTCTTTAAAATGAGTAAATGATTTATTTAGCATGTGAATTTAGTTTACGGTTATTGGTTACCTGGGACAAGGAGGAGATCCTATTTAATATTCATGTAGAATGAGTTTCCATTTATTTTTTATATCTTTTTCTTATATAATAGGAAATCTTTAAAGTAAAATGATAAATTTTCACAAACATAAAAGTAAGAGTAGAAATGGCCCACAATATACATGCAAATAATTATGTATTTGACAAGTTTAAACACGTTTTTTTTATCCTTTCGTATAGTTTATTGTGTTTCATAAAGAACACACTCTAGAGTTAATGGGGTCTCATGTGTAGATGGAAACCTAATGTTACATTATATTAGGATCAATAGGAATCCTAATGTGATTTAAGTATGTTACCAAGTTTTCTATATCAATCAACTCCCTTCTTGATGCTCTTTAGAATATCCTATTTGTTGTTTTTTTCACTTTATTGAAGATATAATGATGAAAAGTAACTAGATTTAAGATCAATGTAATATTTTATAAGAATACTTTTAGACATTGAGATGAACTAGATTATGAACAAGCCTACAAAATAAATAAATAAAATCTTTAAAATATAATATTAATAAAGATAAAAATTAAGTAATAAGGATTAATTGAAGGAGTTCAAACTGTAAGAATGTTTCGTAAATAATGCAGATGCATTCAACACATTACAAGTAGCATGCCCATAATCTATCACATATATTCGAGAGAATCAACTAATAGCATGATTAAGGCTTAAAATGACTTCATATAGTTATCTCTCTTATGTAAGATAATTTAATAAATGAGTTTAATTTCTTAGGATATTGTGTATTAGAATAAAAAAAAGTATACATTTTCTTTTGAATTTTTATCTTGAATGAGATTCATCAAAACAGAACCTATTATTGGAAGACAATGATCAATGGAGGAAATTCCAACAACATAATAATCATAATAATGGTTACAAAATTGCTAGGGTTGAATATAACTAAACACTTCATGCTAAATAGTATCTTTGATTTATATTAGAGAAATGCACTTATGGTTGTAGAGTAGCATCATGTTGTATTTTACATCAGAGAATATGCATATAATTTATAGTACAACATAATACATATGGATACATATCGTACATTATTAGGGAGGCCATTAAAGTATCATTGATACATAATTAGTGATGGGTGGAAGAATAATTTAATTATAAGGAAGGATGAGAAGATGTTTTCAGTACTTACAAAGATTCTAAAGATTCATGATTGATGGCTAATCCTAGTGGTATATCCATGTCTTTGAAAATAAAAATCCTAGACCAAAAGTCAGAGAGTATAGTTAACAATAGTTGGATTTTTTTATTAGGTCAACTATTCATAGATTGTAAAATATTTTGAATATAAGTATATATACATACAAGTACAAGATAAATTAAAATAGAATCAACCTCTCACCTTTTAATCAAAAAATGAAATATATTTAAATGGTTCCTAGTTTACCTCATCTAAACATGGGAATTTTTTTTCACTTTCCTAAAAAGGGCATACTACTTACATCAGATAATCCAATTTTTTATTTACACAATAAAATATGTTTTGGGGTGTCTAGAACCAAATCTAAGAATAAACAAATTGATGCCCTTTGAGACTTATGATTTGAATATAGATACAACTTCATAAGCTACAATTAAGTATTATCCTATATTATTTTTTAGGTATTTAAAAAATGATATCTCATAACAAGGGAAGTAGTTTCATTTATTATAAGGATTAAAGACAATGTTAAGTTTTGAAAAATTCAATAATAAATGTTATTTAAATTATTATAGTCTAAAGATCTTGATGACATTCATATGATTATGAGAATCTACTTGTAACAAATTGTATTTTGGAACAATATAATGATTGTATCCTCACAATTTAATAATTTATATATGGAAGATGGTGAAAGAGAAGAGCCGAGAAGGAAGGAGTTTGAAAATGGCTGATGAAAGGGATGCAGATGGAGATGAGGATGATGATCTAGGAGGACCTATTTGGGGTTTGGTTGTGTTCAAATCTTTTTAGAGCCTTTTTTTGGGAGTTTTTTCTGTTGGATTTGGTTGGGGTTTCTATTTTTTGCCACATTTCCCATGGTTTGTCCTACCTTTGCAGAGGTTATCAAATTGGTGGCTTGTAGTCATGTTGGGATATGATATAAATTATTTTCTCTAGTGTGGCTTATTGTGCTCTCCAGCCTTTTTCCCCTCTCTCTCAAGATATCATTTGTTCTTAGTTTAGGTTGGGGATTTCTTTTTCTACCGCTTTTGAGTAGGTTTTGTTCATTTGTTGGTCTGGGTAGAGATACTCTGATGGTGTTAGGGACTTTTACAATGGAACCTCTTCTTTACCTTCCTTTGGGTTGCTATGAAAGGTTGCCTCAACCTTGTTCTACTAGATAGGTAGGTCATTGTAATGTGTCTTTCATAGATAAAGTGTTTCTCTATATTGTTCCTTTTTTTTCCAAGAGTGATTATTCTATCTTGAGTTTGTTCTCAGCATCTCCTTTGGGATGGCTCTATTTGTGTCATTTTTTCTATCCATCTATGTTGTGGGTAAATTGGGGCTCTTGTTGAATTTTCTCTTCTTTCTAGCTCAGAGGTTTGTGGCTTGTTTCTAGTTTGGGATTCAGATTGATAGAGTTCTCTTTTTCCTTGCTTGTGCCCAGTGTTTCTTTCACCCTATTCTTAAGTGAGCTTCTTTTTTTTTTGGATGGTTTCTCTCCTACGAGGCTTTTATTTAGATGCAGCCTTTCCCTATAGACCTAAGGTTTCTTCTTGTAGCTTAAATATGGGTTTGGCTCATTTGGGTCCATTTTTCCTTATTTTTTGGCCTATCGAGGTAGAAACATAACCTATGGAGGTGTGTATTAGCTTTGGAAGAAGGTTAATGGTGGTCTTATGTGGTCTTTTCTCAGTTTTCGCTGCTAGAGTGTGGTGATGATCTGGGCTCTTGCTTATATTTTAGTTAGGATTCGTGATCTTGTAAGTTCTTTCTCTGTAGCTCTTTGTGCTCTCAAGTTCAATGGGTTTTGGGGTTCCTTCCAAAGTTAGATGTTTTGTAATTTTTTTTGGTCTCTTTCCTTGTTAGATATTGTCTCTATTCAAGGTGCCCCTACTCAAAAAAGGTTTGGAGAGGCCTTTCAAAACCTTCTATTATTTTTTAGTTTCCTTGGTTGTTGAGTTTCTAGTAGAAGGGTTTTCTTTTGGAAGTTGGTTTGGGGTTCTTTCCTAAATCCCTCTGTTCTGAGTATGTAGTCTTTGTGTGGTCTAGATCCCTTCCCACATATTTTTTCTTCATTCAAAAGCTTTCTCTTTAGTAAGCGATTTTTTCCTTGCTAGTTTTTAATGGTCTCACTTCTGGTGAGTTCGTCACTTTTCTTATGCCTTCTGGATTGATGTATGTTTTTGGGCCCTTTCTTAATTGACTCAATAATAAAAATTTATTTTCACATATTTTGTAGGGCATATTACTTAGATATTTCTATCTTTCATTGCTGACAAAATCTCAATTTATGTCCAAATTTTATTATTTGAATAAAAGGGGTATTTAGATTAACTTTAAAAAAAATTGAAATAACAAAAAAACTTGAGTGAAGATTATCATATCCTAAAGTCTAGACAATGTGTTTCTTTTTACATAATCCAAGAGAGAAACAAAGATGTTAAACAATAAGATCTACAAGACTTGTTATAGAGAATATGAGAATCATAATACCCATGGATATACCCATTTCTATCATATCAATTTTCTTAGGTAAAATATTAGACTTTGTTAAAAGAGGAGAAGAATTAAAATATATTAAATCTTCTTACATTGTTATAAAAATCTACAAATTAAATTTGTAAGAAAAATTAATAGTTTCCTTTGAAAAAGATGTTTACATAATAGATTTGAATTGAATTATAAACCCCCCAATACATGACCTTACATTTCTCATAGCATAACAATTTTTCTTACATGATCAAATACAGATATAATGTCAATATTCAATTTTACTTGACAAAATTACTATTTATGTGGATATATTATAATATAAGACCTTACAATTTCACAAACTAATAGTTTTCTCAATGTATATAAAAAAAGAAAGCATGTCAATGTAAGCTTGTATATGACATCTATGAATATTTATATAGATTAATTGTAAATATATATCACTTATCTAATATTTATGTTATTTATATTTTGTATATATTTTTAAATTAAATATTGTATAAGAAAATATATTAGAAATCACCTCTAGAAAAATAAGTGTCAACACCTATAAAACCATTTTCTTTATGTTACCCCTAATTTTTCATTCATATCCTTGTTTGATTATTTCCTAAAAAGTCAAGAGTTTGCGGTCTCATTTCATTAAATACGTTTCGGTCTAAGTTTACATTTCGCCTCTGTCGACTGAACTTGAATCTTGAACTTGTCTAGTTCAAGGTTCAAATTTCAAGATCGCCCTGCGGTGTGTTTTACCTTTCTTTGCTTTTATCTAAAAATGAGCGGTGCGGTTTACAATTTCCCATCCTCCGTTGAACTAGGAATCTTGAACTTGTCTAGTTCAAGGTTCAAAGTTCAATTGCGGGCTTCATCTTGCATTAAATGTTGTCGGGTTTTGTCTTTTGCCGCTCACGTGGTTTTTTTTTAACACACCAAAGGGAAGTCATGTCTCATTGCCTGGTTGAACTCTTTCTTTTGCAGTAGTCTTTTTCAATGTTCTTAATTCAACCGGAGGTTGCATGTTGGAAAAGTGAAAAGATGGCGATGACATGACTGAAAAGATAGCTAGCGTAAAACATATATGCCCGTGCATGCAGTTGATACAATCATTATTGGATGTGACGCTTACGTGTCAATTCGACCATTCAAAAGTACAATATTAGATGATCATATCAAGCCAAATTTATTGTTGCATTTAATTAAAGCCCACTTCATCATTAAATGCAAATCTTGCATATTTTCTTGAAAATCATTCATAAATAAGAGTTCATGCTGTCACTCTCATAGTGAATTTTTTCTAAAGAAATCAAGTTGGCGAAGCAAGCGGAAGGTATAATATGATCCTGTGAAGCTTAGGGTGTGCATAATCTACAGGTTAGTATTTTTCTCCCCCAGAGCCCATGTTTAAAATTGAAGGCATTTGAAAGTTTGTTATTGAAAGGCTCTATTTTTCTCTTCTGTAATCTTAGTCTGTATTTATTTTCTTTCTTGAGAATTATGAAGTCTCCGCTCCCAAGTTTTGGATGAACCTCTCCCTTGGTTTGTTCGTTACTTGAGTGTGAGGATAGTATGATAAAGGCGGGTGCCTTAGAAGAGATTTGCAGTAAGGTTAAAAGCCCCATTCCTGGTTCTATAATTGAGAAGGTGATTTTAAGTGGTCTAGCTAATGTAACAACATTTCCCTTGGTGGCTCCTTGTCTAGAGCTAGTGTTAGAATGTGTTAGGAGATATGATAGAGAGGAGAGCTGTATCAAGAAAATTGATAAAACCATCTTTTATAAACTGAGATGTCATCCTTACAGCAATGGGCATTCCTGAAAAAGATCCCTGTGAAGGATGGACAATTGCTTCTTCCTACTCTATTTTCTCCATAAAGAAACATATTTATAGGAATGAAATTGCTAAACAATAGTTATCAGAACCAAAAAGAGGAGGGTCAAGATCGCCCAAACCCCTCACAATAGATCATTTTAAGCCTGAAGTAGAAGAGTTATTTATTCTGTTGAATAGGATAAAGGGTCATAGTCACGCCTATCACTGGAAAGATTGGATGTACTTCCTTATTCAGATATCCTTGGGAGGAGAAAATTATATTGATTGGGTGGATTGCATTACTGATGAACTTCATCATCAACTCGCAAATTATTCTGAAAAAGCTAGTAGTTTTTATATGTCTTCCTATTTATTTTATGTGCTAGCCTGTACTCGAAATTGGGACGGTCTATATCATGAATTGCCTATTACCAATATGAAAGTTTATGATTATTATATTCATCTACAAAAGGATTTTTATGTTGATGGCTATATGAAAGTTAATGGCATTTTTCTGGGAAGGTTGATTTTCAAGCTATAGGGGAACATTGAAAAAAGAATGTTAGAGGAGGCTAAGAGTTTTGTTAACACCTTTGGGAGTTTCTTCATACAATTAAGAAGATTTACTTACCTAAGGATTGGCGGGTTCAAAGGGAAACCATTCAAATTGCCAAGGTATGCGCTAGACCTGCATGTTAGAGCAGAGGTTGGTCACGAGATGGCTCATGTGCATAAAGATCTAAAAGAGAGAAAGGGAAGGGCTAAATCTAGTTTTCCTATTCAGTTGGGTATTTATACTTGAAAGAATTCTTCTAATGCCCTTAACTTAGAACAAGAATTGAACAAATTGAAGCTACAAACTTTCGAGGCCAGGAAGGATTTTGATATCAGGACATATGTTGCTCGACATTTTTGTTTGCCTTCTGAATTCCATCATGATCCTCACTTGGAAGACTTCTGGGATAATTTTGCAGATGATTTTGAGGTTAGAAGGAGATCATAGTGTAAATTTACATTGAATCAAATAGTTGAGTTGAGAACAGGCATTGATGCCACAAGAATTGAAGAGGAAAAAGATGAGGAGATACTTGATAAACACTATGTGGAGAAAATTCAGGGGCTGCCACTTCCTGGGATTGACTGGAATATAGAAGAAAGAGAGAGTATCCCCATTAAGACTCTCAGTGTAATCAAAAGAACTAAAAATGGGTTGCTAGCAAAAAGCCACCTCTCTATAGAAAACACAACACTAGAGGATCAGTTGTTAATGCTCATGTTGAAAAGTCTATCCTAATTTCTAATAAAGATGTTTCAATTGCAGGTAAATCTAAATCTAAAAATGAAAAAGTTTCTGAACCTAAGGTCAAGAAACAGAAGTCTCCTCATCCAGTTCCATCTCTAAGAGCTTCCTGAAGTAGGAATATCAAGAAAGAGGTCAAGGAAATCAAAGAAAATAAGGTGATTGATCTAGAAGGAATGGATACTTTGATGGGAGACGTAAACTCATAGTACTCTATTTCAGAAGAAATTATTCCAGGAAAGGATGATCAGAAGGAAGTGAAATATTTTGCAATGTCGTCACCTGCCACCCCAACCCAGGCAATGATAGACTCTCAACGGATGCCAGTTCCCACTTTAAAATGGTTGGAGACATCTATCAGCATGAAAAGAAATGTCTTGCCAATAACATTGTCGATTGAAGATATGGTGAGTAAATGTTTGGGTTCTTCAGTGAAACCAAAAAGGATCAAGCTAGAATCCAGAGTGGACATTGATGAAAAAATAGGGCACTGGTTTACTGAGCGTGCAATTCCTGGGAATGATAAAGATCTTTCTGAAGCTACTATAGAGGATTTCACAATTGAAAAAATATATCTTGGGTATGCAACTAGAGTAGCTGATGTCAAGCATCTACAAAAGTCAACAAAAAAGATCATTCATAGGTCTTTTAAAGATGAAAAGGATAAAAATGAGATGAAATCAACGATCAAGAGGATGGCTGAATTCATTCAATAAGTTCAAGATCCTAGCCCTCTCCCTTTGACAGTAGCTCCGCATTCATTTGACCCATGATCACCAAATGTGAGGAAAACCCTGGACTAGATTCAAAAGAATAAGCTAATTGCAGACGCATACACCAAGTGGATCCAAGCCATTATACATAAAGGGAGTAAGTATATCAATCAGTTGGTTAAGACTCATGAGGTAGCCAATTCAATTGTGAATGAAATTTTGGTAGAGCTGTCAGAGTGGGAAAAGAGGAAAAGAAGTGGCTGAAGATAATGAATCAACTGTATGAAATATAGAAGTATGGAGTGAATAAATTCCTAGCTGAGAAGTTAGTGCCAGGCTTGGACGAAGACACTCTGTATGTATCCATCAAAAGCATTGAGTGGGGAAATTCTATTATCAAATCTGTTCATGATAGGACCACCTATCTGTTAAGTGAATCGAAGGGATTAATGGATACTACGCAAAAGGATTTAAAGTGTCTGAACATTTCCCTCATTAAAGAAGATGCTCAAGTTGTTAAGGGAACAAAAGAATTGATGTTGGAATTTGAACGTGAGGTTACTACCATAAGAGACACTAAAGATGTCACTCCAAATGATTTCACAGCCCTTGCTAACATGGAATCTATGCTGTTAGTATGCACAGATCACCTTGAGGCGCATATGCAGAAAATTGCCCAGGTCCGTAAAGACAAGAAGTTCCTAAAGCAAAGGGTAATTCACATTGCCTTACCATAGCAAGTCATGATCATCAGTATTACAGAGGCGCACAAGGAATGGAGGAGCTCTCACGTTGTAGACGCTTCTCAGGATCAATCCAAGGGATCCAGCTCAACCACCACCCCATGATCCTGCTTCGCAGATCACGGAGTAGTCGTAGTTTTTATTAGTTATGCTTTCTTTAAGTTTGGGTGGTTACGTAAAACAGTTATATTCAATCCAGTAGAGAGTATCTCGGGATGTCAGCTTTTATTCTCTAAGACTGGAGGCTATTTATATAGCCTGGTTAATTTGTATAAGGATGGTAATTTTGGTTAAGTAAGGCAAGACTTGCTAGTTTTTAGGATTTTTCAGATAGTTTATTTTTCAAAGAAGAAACTTGAAAGTATGTTTTGATATGAATGGAACAAAAACTTATGATATATATAAATTTGTTGGTTTATGATAGCATATTGATCTCTGTTGGGATATTTCCTGAATATCAGGAATCTATTTTCAAGTGGAATTTTCTGTAGCTTAATTTAGCATAGCTGTATTTTTAGTGGATTATTTTCGTTTCTGAAGTCTGTGAGCTTCATTTGTTATTTAAAAATCTATCTTTCTTCCCATTTTCATTGCATGTTGATGTATGGAAACGCTGCAAAAACCTTATTCATTTTCTGGTTAAAAGTGATTGGTTGCGAAAGCTATATGTGATTTCTAAAATTCATTGAAGATCAAATAGGGAGTTGTAGCTTAATTCAGATCTTTACCTGGGTCTAGAGTGAATAATTTATAATTTATAAGAAAAGACAAATCTGTATGCTAACACTTTACAAACCACCTCCATATTAAAAACCAGATATGGAAGACTCTCTTGGTAAAAATTGCATTTTAAATGTTTCTATAAGAAATTGAACTTGGTCTTAACAGTGAAATCCCAAGATTTTTCCCAATTAAACTTAACCCTAGAAAATTTTATTTATAATAATTAATCACAGTATAATTAATATAAATAACTAATCATTTAGATTGTAAACTATATATATATATATATAACTGTCCCTACATAAAGCGACATTCTGCCGTCCTTCACGAAACGGCTCTCCCGCAACGAAGTCTTCCTTCTCGCACGCATCACCTTGACCAATTCTGCGTTTCATCTAGGACCCTTAAAACCAGATTTGCATATAACGCGTTAGGGCTACCAGCAAATTGTCATGTAAAACCCTGCAAAGCAGATATTGAGATGGCCGAGCTCCGTCAGAATCTACCCACCCTGTTCTTCTTCTGTTCTCTTGCTTCTTTTCTTTCTTTCACACATTCAGAAATACGTAGCTTTACTTTCCCTCCTTCGAATGATATAGATGTGAAAATTAATGCAACCATCATACAAGGAGGAGGAGAGGAACTGCAGCTCACCACAAATCAGGCATCAGGAGGGCTAACCAACAGTTTCGGCTGGGCGGTTTATAATAAATCTATTCCGCTATGGGACAACTCTTCACGGGCTCTGGCGAATTTCTCTACGTATTTTCAGTTCGTCATCGCGCCGGGCAATATTGGTCAAAACAATTACGGAGACGGACTTACCTTCTTCTTGGCGCCTTTTGATTTGGAGCCACCAGAGGCCGCTGTTGGCGGAGGGCTCGGCCTGTTTAACGCCACAACCTATAACGGATCATTCTATCAGATGGTTGCTGTCGAATTTGACACTTTTAAGAATGCATGGGATCCCGATGACAATCATGTGGGGATCGACGTCAACAGTGCTTTGTCCAAGGCAATAGTTTCGATGGGAAACGTGACTGCAAACTACAGTCTCTGTGATAAGAATCTCAAGAATAATAAGCAATGGAACACATGGGTGGATTATGATGGCGGGGCAAGGAGGCTGCAAGTGTTTCTTTTCTGTAACTCCAATGGAACAAGTTTTTCAAAACCTCCAACGCCAATCTTATTTTATGATATTGATCTGCGGGACTTTCTTCCACAAAACATCAAGGTTGGTCTTTCGGCTTCTACAGGAGCCTCAACAGAGACACACACTGTAAGCGCGTGGAATTTTTCTTCTGAATCTTCGTGGGTAATCTCAGCTGCTGCTCCGCCAGACAACTTTTCAACAGCAAATCCTGGAAAGGGAAAGCTAAACAGTAATCCTGTCAAAGTTATTTTGATATCGATGTTCTGCAGCTTTCTGGGTTTGTGCGTTTTCATTTTCGTTGGCTGGCGGTGGAAGCTCAGAAAAGGCTTACACCGTGGTGAGGAAAGTGAAGAAAACGATGCGGAATTGGACGAATGGTTTGCTCAGGGCCCCCGAAGATTCTCTTATGCCGAGCTCAGTGCTGCGACAAGAAACTTCGGCGAGGATGAAAAGCTTGGACAAGGCGGCTTCGGTGGCGTCTACAGAGGCATCCTCCCTGGCACAGCAGAAACGGTGGCTGTGAAGAAAATATCCGAAGGCTCGAAGCAAGGAAGAAAGGAATATGTTACAGAGGTTACCGTAATTAGTAAGCTAAGACACCGTAACCTTGTCCAGCTTTTAGGATGGTGCCATGAAAAAGGTGAGTTACTTCTAGTTTACGAATACCTGCCAAAAGGGAGCTTGGATAAATATATTTTTGGAGAGGAGGGGGAGACTCTGGATTGGGACCGCAGGTATATTATTGCGTGTGATGTAGCATCTGCTCTTGTTTATCTCCACGAAGAATGCGATCAGCGTGTTGTTCACAGAGACGTTAAGGCCAGTAACGTGATGTTGGATTCCAATTTCAATGCCAAGCTGGGGGATTTCGGTTTGGCAAGACTGGTGGAACATGATCAGGCGGCTTCCCATACGACCGTGGTGGCTGGTACGCTTGGGTATTTGGCTCCCGAATGCGTTATAACGGGCAAGGCCAGTCCAGAAGCGGACGTCTATAGTTTTGGGGCTGTTACACTGGAAATTGCCTGCGGAAGGCAGCCGGTTGACCGCACTCTTCTTGAACATAATTGCAGATTGGTGGAATGGGTTTGGGATCTGTATGGGCAGGGAAAGCTTTCAGATGCCGCGGATAGAAAACTGGGAGGATATTTTAACGAGAAAGAAATAGAGTTGCTGATGTTGGTGGGGCTGCTGTGTTCTCATCCAAACCCGACATCGAGGCCCACAATGAGAGAGGTTTTGAAGATATTGAAAAGAGAAGCAGAATGGCCATATGTTCCAAGGGAAATGCCAGTAGCTGTGTACAATGAGCCTGTTCGTCTTGATTTGACGTCAGCCTCGGCGACGTCCGTCGGACTTAGCTCCTCTCTTGTGAGTGAAGAGTCCATGTCGTCATTGAATGCGTCTGTTTTGTCGTCATCAACGGCTTCAAGTGGCCAGGTCAAAATGTCCAGCCCGCTATTGTATAGCAGAGGTTCACACTAGCCTAAGTTCTATTTTATTTTCTAGTGAAATATTTTATATAATATGTTCTAAGTTTTATTTTATAATAGTTAATTATATTTTATATTTTTTGTCAGCATTTTTTAATTATTTCTTTCGTGATATCAAAATAATGTTTCTCTTGTGAAATTATTATAGTATTGTTTAAGAATATAGTTTAGATTGTTTGACTACAATTCCTTCTCAATGCATATATCGTATATATATTATGGATTCTAATAATATTCCATGTTTACTTAGTTTTTATAGAAGTAGATTTTCAGAATGGACATGTGCAGTTAAATATAATTAGTTGATAGGCTTTCTTAAGTGGAAAAGCCCTCGACCAGAATTGTTTCACACTCTTTTAGGATATCGAGAAATATTTCCGTTAGACTTGGTTAATGTCACAGGTTGTCGTTTGCATCTCCTAATACAAGGAGGTTGTTTATTGATTAGATTGCAGGGTAGACTTTCTCTGTTGTTTCTTTTCCACCAACAATTTGTTGACTTTCCATGACTTCCTACAAAGGCTTCGATGTCAACTCTTTAGGCCATCACAAACCAAAGCCCTTCTGAGTTTGCTCAATCACACCAGCCCTTTTGGCCTTCTAACAATACTCATGTATTCGGTTCGAATCACAAGCGAGAAAGAGATATTGGAGATATGGTACAAATGATTTTTTTTTTTTTTGGAAAATAGAGAATTTGGATTAGGAAGATAAAGGCTCGGTTAGGTCAAGTCAGTCTTCCTGTTTTGCCAAATGTGGGACCTTGATCACTAAGAGTAGGCATCATAGTAGGCTGAACAAAAGACTCTATGCTTTACACCTCTAGCTCATAAAATCACCAAGGTATTTATTTACAAGAATAAGGTTTCACGGTTCACTAAAATGAATTTGCAAAAAAAATAGGTAAATTTAGTAGTTTCAAATGTTAATTACAGAGACTCTGTTCCTTTTTAAGGACGAGGTAGGCTAATGAATGCAACCATGAGTGAGGGTAAAAAAATTAACCAATTGGAGTGCACTATGGGGAGCTGAATGTCAATGACAAACATTTGACTACACAAAAAAATGTCATTACAATTCACTTTCAACATGTAGGCCTGTATATTTCTTTTGACTCCATATTTGTTGGTATGCTATTTGTATTTGCGCTCCATATGGTTTGGATTATAATATCCTAGAACAATTCAATCTCTATATAGAATGCATTAAGACATTTTCCAAGGGATCGTGATTCACAAAGAATCAATTCAAATATTAGATAACAATGAATCCCTACAAAATAAGGTCATTTTAAGTCCATTAAACTTATTTTCTTTTTAAAGGTCAATTAAGAATTTAGACATAGATTTATCATCTTGAACCAAGTGGCGTGCATGCCTAAATAATGCACACAAGGTAGATTAGTAGAATTACCACAACAAGGGCACACTCAAACCATTCCTTTAATCATTGTCTATGATTTGCAAGCATACAACTTGGACAAACAAGCATTATTTATTACAAAAAATTAAAGTATGTGGCCATAGGAAGAGATGAAGTTCATGATGTTTTATAAGACTTTAAAAATGTTGAGGAAAAATTTGGTCGCATTGAGTTTATAAATAAACCATTGGTCTGCTATCTACAAACTCTAGTAGCATATTAGTATATTTTATTGTTGATTCAAGGTAGAAAAATACATGGGGTGGAGATAATCATTTAAATTCTCTTGTCTACCCTGATTGACCTATCATCTAAATTTCTTGAATGTTACCTCATATGGCTATATACAAAATGAATTCCTTTCTAGGATAGCTAACAAAGCTCATAGAGACAAATATGAGTGCAAATGCATATTGTAAATGAATGTAATTTATACTTTCCCATGTAAAGTAGAAATCGTGCACAATAATTTGTAGTACCTGCATGCAAGAATTATTTCTTCTTCAATATCTTTAGACCATAAGGACCATTCATACTGTATTACAGTTATTGGGTGCACTGCCTAAGCTCTTCTTATTGTAGCTACAGTAGCATCACAAAGTTTAATATACTTTATTTTCTCTTCCTCGACCAAGTATTGTAATAATATTGAAGATTCACTTAATTTTCATAGATAATCTTATGAAAAGGTCATTATAGAGGATTTTCAATAGTAATGTAGTTTAACCTAAAGATAGAAAAGAAAAATCAATGAAGATTTACTAGGCAAAATCAGATATTAGTTAAGATTAAAGCCCAAATCTTGGTTTACATAAAGTTAATCAAATTAAGGAAAAAGTCAGAGGAAGACTATTACAATGTTCATCGTGTTAACATTTTTAATATAGATTAAAAAAATGGTTGAACGAAGAATTGGGTAATTATGGAAAAAAAAATATTTTTCTGATGAAGTTTCTTATTGCATGTTCACCTAGCAAAAAGAGGACTAGAGGATAAGATGAGTTTTTTTAGTTAATTACTGTGGTTGAAAGTATACATTATTGAATCTTTAAATCAGACAAAAATATATGAACTGGCTGATCTAGTTGAAGCCCAATAACCCCCAACAATATTTAAATCAATTTTGTTAGACAATGATAAAATTAATAGTCTTATTTCTTTATTTAGGGAAATTTCAAGAAAGCATATCCATCTAGTGTAGACGGCAAAAATGTATTCGACGAGTTTTTGAAAAGATTAAAAGGTCAATTCAAGATGCAAAGAAAAATTAGTAGGTGATTACCAAAAGTTAAAGAAATTTTGTCGTAAGAAATTAATGTAGAATATAATAAATTAATGTATACCTAAGACCTCTTAAAATAGGTTGCCAACAAGAAGTTCAGTCTACTGGCAGGAGGTCTGTCTTGTTGATGCCTGCTTCTTTATAGTCGGGGTCCTCAAGTGACCTAGTATTTCAAAAAGTTTGTAGGAACATCTGGAGATTCAAATTTTCTATCATTCCCTTTGGCATCATGGAGTATTGTCGAATCTGGACGTCAAAATCATCATGGAAAATGGCCCAAAAATCCTCCAAGTGCCTCTCATGGGGATTGATTCCCTAGGGTATTATCTTTTCCAGTCACTGATGTAGATCATATTCCTTGTGACTGAGTGAAAATTTGGCTAACTTCATACTGCTTAGCTCACTTTCTACCTCCTAGGCTGTGGTGAGGGAGTAGGTCTAAATCCTGCATACAAAATAGGAAAGAGAAAATGGTGACCTTCTTCGTGGCCATTAGAGAATACACCTCCAGGATCTGCCTATAAAATCCCAGCAAAATGATCCTGTCCCCACAATGCTTGGGCAATAGGAAAGGTTGCCCAGAAAATATGGATACCCAGATGTAGGTGTGTTGTGTGATCTGGATGAAGTAGCATCCTCATGCATTTACTAAGGCCATGACCTCCAGGGATATTTTAAATCCATGGTCATTAGTGATCGCCTTGATCCCATGGTAGATGAAGCCATCGTTGACTCTATAAAAATTGGGGAATCTCTTGTCCCACTGAATCTGAGGAAAGTGGTCCCATGGGGTAGCATGTGCAGCTCTATCACTGAGGAAGCCAACTATGGTTAATCCCTAAATTCTAGGGTATTGCCAAGTCAATGCCCAAAGGACGTAGGATGTCATGTAGAACTTATGATTATTAGGAATAAGGTGTCTCAACCTTGGATAATTCCTATTCTTATTATTTGTTTTGTAAAATGTATTTCTTTTAAATAATATAATTAAGTGTGAGTGTACATGTCTAGTTGGCATGTTGATGTGTCACTCTACTTGATGTGTCGGCATCTTGAATTGTGTGTAAGGAGATCATGGCTGAAATGGTTATGACAGATTCCTATGACACGTAAGAGCTATTTCTAGAATTTTCAATGACGAGTGAAGACATGCAAGACAAGTGGCAACTGATAAAGTTGAGTACTGTACACTCTTCTGCAATTGTGGGGTTTGGGTTCCTATTTTCTCAGAGAATGATAAAACCCTAATACGGCTATCTTTGGAAGTTGCCCTAAAAAGGAAAGCGTGTGATATAAGCATTTTTAGGGTTGCAGACTGGGACAGGAAAAGAGTGTATTGTTGGTATGATCTCGTGCTACTGGATTTGTCTTTGAGTGTTGATTGTCTCCTAAAAGAACTTGCATTGCAAGTGTGTTGTAACCATTGTGTTGAAGATAATACATTGTGTAGGTTTTGGAGTGCTGGGGTTTTTTATCGAAAGGTTTTCCCTAGGGTAAATCATTGTGTCATTCTCTATTTTTTTTATGCATGGTATATGGCTGCAATATCATTGTTAAAGTAGTTATAGAATCTAAAATTGTAAGGATTTAAAAGAATTTGCACAATACTTTCCTTTATAGATTAGTGTAGGAAGTTGTTTCCGCACCTGAGTTTCCTTACAAGTGGTATCAGAGCCTGATCAAATTTTGATCCTAGTTGTTGGGTAGGGTTTTTTGAGCTAATCTCAAGTTGAGTGGGATTTTTTTGTGCAGAGCACTCTGAATCTTATTTGTAGATTGAGATGGAAAGTTCCTCATATAGTAGAATTGAGGTGGAGAAATTTAATGACACTAATTTTGAGTTGTGGAAACTCAAGATGGAAGACATGCTTGAAGACCACGATCTATGGGAGGCTACTTCACTTGATGTGGACCTACAGTGATATCTCAAGCGGATTGGGAGATCAAGGATTGGAAGGCTAAGGGTCTCATCAGACTCTGTCTAGCAGATGTCGTTCTTCTTAATGTTCTTGATGAGACTACTGCAAATTCTTTGTGGAAACGACTTGGGTCTGTGTATTAGGCAAAATATCTAGTGAATAAGTTGTTCCTGAGAAAGAAGTTTTATTCTTTAAGAATGGAGGAAGGTGGATCCATAACTGATCATCTCAATGCATTCAATTTATTGATTGCATAGTTGGCGTCATCCGATGCCAGGATCGAGGAGGAGGATTGATGTATGACCCTGCTTTGTTCCTTGCCAGATTCATGGGACCATCTTGTCATGGCTCTCAGAAGTAATATAGTCACATTTCATATGGATGATGTGGTGTCTTCACTACTATCTGAGGAGATGTGAAGAAAGACTTCAGATTCATCTAAGGAAGCGCTTGCTATTCACAGGAGATCCAACGATAAAGGAAAGCAGAATGACAATAAGTCAAAGAAGGGAAGATCCAAATCCTGTGGGATTTCTAAGAGTCCTGGAAAGTCCAAGGTGAAATGTTGGAACTGTGATAAATCTGGGAACTTCTGGAGGGACTTCAAACAGCCGAAGAAGAAGAAGAAAGGCTCAGATTCAGCTTCTAAAAAATCTCAAGAAGATGGAGATTCTTTTATTGTAGCTTTGGAAGCCCATGCATCTAATGATGTGTGGTTGGTAGAATTGGGTGGTTCTTTTCACATGACCTCTCATTGAAACTGGTTCTCAAAATATGAAGAGTTTGATGGTGGAAAGGTGTACTTGGGTGATGATTCTCACCGAAAGATAGTTGGACGCGGAAGGGTCACTATCAGATTTCCTGATGGACAAGTAAAGGGAATCAACGGAGTTATGCACATTCTAGGTTTGGAATGAAACCTATTATCTGCAAGTATGATGAATGATGTAGGTGTGCAAGTTGTCTTTTCTAAAGATAGATGCAAGATGATGAGAGGTTCTATGGTGCTCACTAAAGGTACTAGGAGAGGTAATTTGTTTCAGCTTGATGCATGCATTTCTCAGTGCAATAGTTCTTCTATTTCAAAGAAGAGAGTGACTATCACTTCATCCCCACCATCTGAACAAGCAGTAAAGAAGACTGTGGCAATGGGTTCTGATGGCAGTGTAGTAAGTGTACCTAAGGGTGCAAACACTTTGGAAGGCAAGCTTCCTGCAGAAAAGACAATGTTGTGGCATATGAGATTTGGTCACATTGGTGAGAAGGGTCTTAGGACCTTGAAAACTAAAAATATCGTCAAGGGGCTAAATGATTGTAATCTTGAATTTGATTTCTGTGAACACTATATTTATGGTAAGAAAAATCGTGTTTAGTTCTACTCTAGTTCTCACAAGTCTTCTTGACTTTTGGATCTTATTCATTCTGATGTATTTGGTCATGTAAAAGTTCCTAATATCTCTAGTTCTATATAATTTTTTATCTTTTATAGATGATTACAGTAGAAGGACTTGGATATATTTCCTAAAAAGTAAGACATAGGTTTTCAGCCGGTTCAAGAAATTTAAGGCTCTCGTGGAGAATCATACTGGTAAAAGAATCAAGTGTGTGACAACTGATAATGGTGGTGAGTTTTGTTCCATAGAGTTTGAACAATGCTGTAAAGAACAAGGAATCGAGAGACATAAGACAACTCCTTACACCCCGCAGCAAAATGGAGTTGCAGAGAGAATGAACATGACACTGATGGAGAAGGCTAGGAGTATGCTTAGTGGATCTGGTTTAGAATAATGGTTTTGGGTTGAAGATGCGGCCATTGCTTGCTATCTGGTTAGCAGATCTCCTACATCAACTCTTATTGGTAAGACACCCATGGAGGTGTGGTCTGGTAAGAAGCCTTCAATTAGACATCTTCATGTTTTTGGTTGTGAAGCTTATGCACATATTCTAAAGGAGAAAATATGTAAGTTGGAAAAAAAAGCTATCAAATGTATTTTCATCAGATATAGTATTGGTGTGAAAGGATACAAGCTTTGGGATCCTATGACTAGTAAGGTGTTGCATAGTAGAAATGTTATTTTTAGAGAGCTAACATATTCTCCTATTGTGCTACAAACAAATGAAAAAGAAAAGGAAAAAGATGTTGTTCAATTTCATCCTACCCCTGAGAAGACAGAACAGAATGACCATGTTGGGTCTAATGATGAGGAGAGCTCTAGTAGCTTTGATAGTTTGAAAGAAGAGGAAGAACAGCCTCAACCTTAGCCCTTGAGGAAATCCACAAGAGAAGGAAAGCAACAAGAAAGGTTTGGTTATTCTATGTTAGATTTCAGTTATGCTTTTGCTTTGATTACTAACACTGATGAGACTAGATCTGTGAAAGAGGCTTTGGGCATGGAAGATGCAGGTTCCTGGATTGAGGCTATGGATGATGAGATGGCTTCATTGGAGAAAAAAAAAACTTGGGACCTTGTACCTTTTCCTAAAGGGAGAAA
>MU227558.1:430194-440656 GCA_018584345.1 Thuja plicata | reverse complement strand
AGCAAGTGATCTCAAATTTTCCACATCCATTGTAAGTAAATGATCTAAGTTTCTATAATTAATATTTCTCTTTACAGTTTGAGCTAAATGTATATGTTCATCCATACTAGTAGGAGTATGTGATCCTAAACCTTCTCCAACATCAATTGCCTGAGCTTCCATAGGGAGTGATCCTGACCCTTCTTCAATGTGAAATTCTTCGACTTAACTTGACCCTCCTACTTCAGCTTGTCCTTCACCTATTTTAGTTTTATGATAATATCTCAATGTAGCATCATGATTTCTTTGTTCGGCACCAGGTGATCTTTTTCTAGCAGATTTATGTTATCTTCCATTCTTATTCCCCATTTCTTCTCTTCAAAAATATCTTCAAAAAAATACTTTGATATAATATTTCTCCTCTTCAAAATTATGCCTTCAAAAAAAATAGAAATAACAATTGTTATTCCAAAAACACCTTTGTAAAAATTGTTCACAATAATAGAAAAATTGAATTTACTTGTTGGAATTCGGTAAAAAAATAAAAATAAAAAACCTTACTTTTATACCTTTCTAAATTTTTAAGAAAAAAAATTTCAACAAGGCTGACGAGTTCGAGCGAAGTGGCAAAGATAAAAATTTGACAGGATGATTTCCACCAAATTTTTCACATGGGGGTCTTCATGTGAAGGATCTTCGTGCAAAGACCCCTATACCCCTTCGCACGAAGGGGGTCTTTGCGCGAAGTACCCTAAAATGAAAATTTCTTCAAAGAAAAAAAAGGTCCTAAAGTTTGGTCTTTCAAGGCCTCAAAAAATGACCAAATCAAATGTTTTCCTCAAATACATGATGCCAAATGATGCAATTTGGAACAAGCTTTCTAATGAATATAATTTTAATACATATTGAGTTTGTTATTACTTTCAAATATTACTTTAACTAAACATAGGTTGCTTGGCGATTCAACTACCTGTCTCTTCAAGGCTTTGGGAAAAATAGTAAAATACAAAAAAAAAATTATGAAAAATATGTAGGAAAAGCATATTTGTGTTACCTTTCTATATAAAAAACATTGAATTTTGATATATACATTTCAAGTTACAGTGATCAAAGTGACCTTATGTCTAAATTACACTTACTATCCCTTTAGAACTTAATAAACTGTGAAATATTGACCCAAAATGAATAAAACCAATTACATCCTCTAGATATTGAAGTTACAAATATAATTTTGAAAGAATTACATTGTTATCATATTTAAAAAAAAGTTATGCTGATCAAAGTGAAAGTCACTTCTTCAAATCACAATTTTTTCACACAAACCACTTTTCGAAGGAGAAGGAAAAATGAATTTTAATGAATTTTAATTTTTTTTTTTTTAAAGATTTATAAAATAGAAATAAAATGCTAAAAGACCCTAGTTTACATCATCTTCAAATTCCTTATAGTTTTGCGTCAATAAGTGTTTGAAAATGAAGTTTTTTCTCAAAATGTTGATCTCTGTGTCAAAGTTGGCCAAAAAGCGGAACAAACTATTGTGGGATCACCCTTGAGATCATCTTCTTCATTTTCACTATCACTATCTTTTCTCATAGTGTTTTTGCGACTTGATTTACTTATTCTCACAGAATTTTTGAATGCAAACTCTATGTTTGGTAAGACACTATCATCAAAGTTATTCATCTCAAATGAAATCAGTCTTCCAATTAAACTATCTAGAGTAAGATTTCTATTTGCTACTACTCTCATTTCTTGAATGGTAGATACTCTAATAGGATAAGTAGACAGTAAGGTTCTTATCATTTTACTTACCATTGTATCTTCTTTTAGTACACCTCCAACACCTCGGATAGCATTGACTACCTCTTTAATTCTTGTGTTGTACTGAGTGATGTTTTCTCCTTCTTTCGTTTTGAGATCATCAAACTTTTCTCTAAGGCTTTCTGCCTTGGCTCTCGAAACATTTTTGTCACCACCATGTACAAGCTTCAATTTGTCCCACATCTTCTTTGTAGTTTTGCATTCTTTGACATCTTCAAATTCAGCATCAGAGAGTGAGGAAGAAAACTCTATCATCATGCCATCATGTTCATGCTTCTCGCTCATTTATTCAACTATTGGTGCTTCTGTGGGAAACACATATTCAGTTTCAAGGAATTGATTAACATCGTTACCAATATTTGATAAGTGGAGTCTTATCCTGCTTTGCCATGAAGCAAAATTATCTTTGTTCAACTTGGGCACATCTCGCCTATTCATCTTGTGATCTTTGGCTTGGGTCTTGAAACATTCCTTCTAAGCACACAAGCTTTGATACCAATTGTTAGTAATAACTGAGAGGGGGGGTGAATTAGTGGCCTCAAAAACTTATCCTTAATCTAACCACCAATCAAATAAACCTCAGATTATTATGTCCCTACAAGATGCATGCCATGAAATGCTTATGATGATTAATTGTCTGTCAGTTTACCTTGTCTATCCTTATTCTCCTTAATTACCGATAAGCAATATAACTATTTACCAAAATACAGTAAATATGCAGAGTATACCGATAAATCAAGTGTTAACTATGTCAGATACAAAACAATAAAGAAATGAATCATACACACATAACTCATGAATTTTCAACATGGAAACCCTGTTAAGGGGAAAAACCACTAGGACTGGTACCCCAATATTTCACTCTTCTGAAGTGCCCAACCCTGATAAAGGTTACAAACACACTGTTAGGTGTGACCTTATTAGAGGATTTTACACATATAGGTTGTCACTTAGTATCGGGCATCTAATGTTGCCATCCTTGAATCAACCTCTCTCTTAGACTATCAATAAACATCAGGCATATCCAATTCTACTTTTATGAATCAACCTTTTTGGCACTCCTTGAGATGTACCTCAATATATAGAAGATTGTTAAGAGACTTGATGCTTCAATGGTTAAACTGAAACCAAATGACCTATTTCTAATGCAACTTGAATTGCAGATTTTCAGATCTATTTAAGTACATTACCTTTCTGATCAATGTATCAATTTAATTCTTTTGTGCTCCATACTTTCTGCTCTATGATGTTGTGCTCACTGTTCATCGGTGTCTGTAGAATTCCTTAGCTCTACTTCAGCTTGATTGATTAGTACTGCATGAAGTTGTTCTTCATCTGTTTCTCTTTAGCATCCTCTTTCTATTCACCCCCCTTAATACCTTTTCATGTTATACGAAAATGAATTAAGCTTGTCTCTTATATAGACATGATATTTATTGTTTCTTGATTCTTGATAATTGGCATTAAAAAAAATCCAGCCAATTTGATTTAAAGAATAGCTCTTGATTTGTCTCGTAGTTATCTCGATGCCAACTGTATAAATCAGCATTAAATCAATTACTTAACTCTGTTCAAATAAAACAAAGAAAATAACCAGTTAAGTCTATCTTTAGCTCTTGCCAGCTAGATATTTTTTCATTTTCTAAACTCTCTATTCCATCGGTCAAGTCTTCAGTTAGTCATCGTTTACAATTGTCAGTTCCGTCAGTGTGACTCCAGTTAGCTTCGGGATCTCCGTCTATCAAGTATCATTAGATTTTAACTCATCGGGCAACTCTATTTTCAGCTTGTCAGGCATCCTGTGGTTTTCTTCGTCGTGCAACACTATCTTCTACTCGTCAGGTATCATTGTGACTTTTCTTCTTTTCCTTTACCGATAGTGTGCACTCCGTCGGTGTTTGTATGTCACTTAGTGAATACTTAACTTTTATGTATTGTTGAAAGCATAACCTTTGTTCCATTGATTATCTGAAGTCTTTTGCATTATATACATGACCGTACAGATGATATCAAGTTGACATCAATGACAATACAAATCATTAACTGATTTAATACCTTGCATTATCTTCAACTAAACATTATCAAACATTTAATCAGTTACATGGCATCAGAATGATAGGAATAATTTTATGGTAGTTCTCATGAATGTTAACGATGAGGTTTTAAATAATTGTAATTGATGGATAGAACTAGTGACTTAATGAATGACTATGAATATAGGTAGCTAAACCTACATTTAACACTATGGTGTTTAACAATAAGTTCTTGAAATTATGTAGACTCTTTATTTATAAGATATAAATTTAAATTTAGAGAGGTGTTATTTTACAAGTACAAGTTGAAATTGAAGTAGAAGCATCCTCTTACCTTTCAATGAAAAATGTAATGTGTTTAAAGGGATTCCTAGCTCCTCATCTAAACTTGAGGATTTCTTGTCTTAGAAGGATAACTCATCTACATTAAATGATTTTATAATTTATATAAAATCTAAAATAAATTATAGTGTCTAGATGATCCAATAATGAAACAAAATTAATCTATCTTATGTTGACATTTAATTTGAATCAAGTGCTTACTAACTAAAACATTTACATAATATAATAATAAAACAAAATTAATCTATGTTATGAAAACATTTGATTTGAATCTAGCGCTAACTAGTTAAACCACTCAAAGTGTTATCCTATATAACCTTATAGAGATATCAAAATAATGAATGATAACAAGTAAAGTTATAAGAATAAATGAAAATATTTAATCTTTTAATAATTCAAAAATAAACGTCTCCACGAATCTTGTTTAAAATGACAATGCATATCCAACCGACAAAATGACTGTAATTAGGATATCTAATTACTATTTATTAATTAAATTTAAAATACAGTATCATTGTTTATAATTTTCAATTTAATAAATAATTACCAAATGAATGACCATACTGTCGGCCGGATAGCCATTCCGGTTTAAAAACACGGCCCTCGCTTTCATTTGATGATTAGTATTCTGCCTTCTTAATCTTTCAATTTAGGCGTTTTGTATTATTATCATCCGCTCTATAACCTCGGACCAAGAACAAGAAAAGGAAGATTCAATTGTCGCAATATTGCAAATTCGGTTCGTATGCCCTTCAACACTTCAAATTCGAACGAAGAAGGCCAACAGACAAGCTTTCATTATTTAAAACCCTGTCCTGTAAATGCACACTGTCTCCCTGGTAAGCCCACGAGTTCACTGTATTGTAGGTAATTTTTTTTCGTTGTTTTTCTTCATCTGGGTGTTTGAGTTTTCCTGTATATCTGGGCTGCTCAGATTCTTCAAGTATTTTGTAAAGACATGTCGAACGAAACCAGAAGGTATGCGATCGGGTATGCCTTGGCACCCAAGAAGAAGAACAGTTTTATTCGGAATTCATTGGTTGAGCTTGCCAGGGAGCGAGACATTGACCTAGTTTGTATTGATAATGAAAAACCCTTAATAGACCAAGGTCCCTTCGATTGTATTCTGCACAAGCTTTTTGGTGACGATTGGGAAGAACAGCTGAAAGACTACGCACTGAGATACCCAGATGTGTTAATTATTGATAGGCCTGAGGCTATTGAGAGGCTGCACAATCGGATCTCCATGCTGCAACCGGTATCTGAACTTGATATCATTAATCAGGAGGATGAGGACGGGACGTTTGGAATACCTAAACAAATTGTTGTTTATAAGGCTGAGGCTCTTAGTGATTGTCAGACCTTCGCAGGGTTAAATTTCCCTGTTATTGCCAAACCCTTGATGGTTGATGCGAGTGTCGAGTCACATAAAATGGCCCTCCTGTACAATTCTCAGAACCTGCTTAATCTGAAGCCTCCACTTGTATTTCAGGAGTTTGTTAACCACGGAGGGGTTATGTTTAAGGTTTATGTTGTGGGAGATTATGTGAAGTGTGTGAAGAGGAAATCCCTGGCTGATGTTGCACAGGAGAAATTGTGGAGTTCACAGGGCCCGATGACATTTTGTCACGTGTCTAATCTGAACCAAGATCACAATAATGAGATGTATTGTGAGGTTATGCAGTTGGAGGATGTTGAATTGCCACCAGCCAGGTTTCTTGCAAAGATTGCCGGGAGCTTGAGAAAGGCATTGGGATTGCATTTGTTTAATTTTGATGTTATCAGGGAGACCAAGGTTCGGAATCATTACCTTGTGATTGATATCAATTATTTTCCTGGTTGTTCAAAGATGCCGGATTATGAGTCGGTGTTCACAGATTTCTTCTGGAATATTTTTCATGAGAAGAAGAAGCTGGAGGGTAACGGAATTGCAGCTGATAATTGGGACTGTGCATTGTCTGTAAGTGGCAAGGATGGAAATGATGTTGACCACTGCACCGGTGCAGGACTTTCTACCTTATAAACTGTATTGACCGTGTTTGATTATCAATAGAGAAATTTTTTTCTTCATATTTAGTAGGAAATAGTACAAGAGTTATTGCGATCTTTCTTATTAATTACATGTCAATTTATGTGTGTATCTTCTTCTTCATCATCTTCTTCTCTTTCTTTTCTTTTCTTTTTTTTGGATGAAATACGTATTTATATTGATAATAAAGATTCTTAAAAGATATTGTATATCATTATAGAAAGGTGAGTCGAAATATTCATAAGCCAAAGTTTAGGTGAAGTCTTATGTTCATTAAAAAAAAAAATTTATGATACCAATTTTTCTAATTATGAGATTGGGCTATTTAGAAAGGAGGGAAATATTTTTGTTTTTCAAATTTTTAGATTGATATAAGAATAAAAAAAGTGAAATATAAAAGAAAAGATAATAATTTTATTTCCAAAATATTTTTATAAAATAAATTTTATTTGAACTATAAACTTTCTTATATGTAGTCTTATAATTTCCATAGAATAAAATTTTCTTCTATATGATTGAAAGAAAGAAAGAAATTACATAGACTATAATATAATTATAGGAAAATATTATTTCCATAATTATTAAAGAAAAAAATTGTGAGTAGGAAACTTAATGTGAATAGACCCTTTATTGAATATTAACTAATATCTATTATTTATCACTATTATTGGATACATAATTAGTAAAAGTAATTGTTCTCATAAATTATTAAGCATCAAAATAGTATTCTCTTAACCATTTATGGTGACAACATTACCTTGGTCAATTATGTGTCCTATGTAACACACCACAAAACAAATATTCAAATAAATCTTGAGGACTAGGGAAAAAATCATTTAAGGCCCCACAAATTAGATATTCAGATGAACAAACTTTGTCATCCTCTACATGCCTTTCTCTTCCTATGTTTTGTTGCTTATATCATTTTTTAATCGCATGATCTAAACCATCACTTTTAGACACCTCATATGATACATATACTTATTTGGGCTGAACCAACATTGTAATGCCCCATTGTGGAACCCTCAGCCTAAGGAAAAAATTACACACTAAAACATATGGAATAATTTTCTAAAATATTATTACTATAATCACAACAACACAGTATAATGTCATTTTACTTTATCTAAATAGACATCAGAAGATAAAGAACAACATTTATTATTGCATACCTATATATCACTATCTTATTTTTCAATGTTGTAACTACCATGCCTAATAAATATAACTGCACACATGTCCATCCAACTAGATGCTGAACAATATAAACATAAAAATACTTAAATGTGCTTCATCGATATCTTGTCTAAGTGAGTTATCATTAAGAAGAAACAAATTCTTTTCTTTTAAAACATAACGAAAAACCCTAAGGGGTTGGACCTAAAGTCTCTAGGGCTCACCACTGATGGTGCTGCATATATCATGCAAAGAGAGTTCGTAGTTCCACTCTTTAATCTTGACCCATATCATACAAGTTCACAAAAGAAAATGTATAAAATACATCATACGCCTATCACTATATGTTTTTAAACAAATACATAAGATATCAAGGAATAAGAACTTGGAAGATTATCAAAGGAATATATTTAACAAAAAAAACAAGAGTCCTCTAAGGTGTGGTGCACTAAAATATAAGATGACAACATATTAACCTAAGTGATCAGCTTAAGAATGTAAAAGTTCATAAAGTTCTAAAAAAATAAGACTATAATAATAAACTCATTTGACCAAACAACTAAATTAGCTAACAATATGTACTCAACCAAAAAATACTCATGTATGAACTTCTCTATAGATACTAACAATGCAACAAAGGTACTTTAATGGTTTATCATATAGGTATAATAAAATTCACTAGACTTTTTGTGACTTAATATAGAACCATCATTATCATCTCAAATTATATTTAATGACCATAGTTGTACTAATCTAAACCTCTTATTTGTGGGAATTTAAAATAAAAAATTTTAGTAAATCTTAGATTTTATTTATATCAACATATATCAGTTCTTAGAATTTAAACTTCAATTTAAAACTCTTTGCTTCTTTCTATTTCAAAAGTAACATAATGAACTATGGAAAAATACCAAGAAGAACTATTACCATACTCATTTATTTCAAATTTTCTATCCACTACAATACTAATTGTAACAACATGCTCATTACACTTTATATTACTTACTGCCTTTTATGTTTATCTTGTTCAAAATGACCAAAAGTTCAGCCGCACATGTAAAACAAATTGACAAGGGATAGAAATATTGTCTTTGATACCACATCCACTCCAAAATATTTCATTGCATATATTAAGAGTACAATCCCATTCACAATTTAATGTAATATGGAAACATCAATGATGTGATAAGACTATACTCAAGTTGTCAATACTTCCTTTAAAATGTTATTATCATTTTCACTAGACATTTGTCTTTTTTCATATTTGTTTAAAATTCATTATTTATTTGCAAATAGATTAAAACATGCTCATTTCTATATAGTGGTTACATTTTTTACAATCTTTATGATAAAAATAAAAAATATCAACATGGTTGAGAAAATATGTCATGTGTTATAACAACTACTATATGTAGAGAGAATAGGTAGCCCTCATACATATACTATTTTCTCATTATGTTAGAGCAATAGAAATGTGTTTGAAATAAATCACCTAATATATAAATAGGAGCAAGGAATTGATAACCAACCAAAGTTTGCAGACTTGAAGGATAAAGGATAAAGAAACACAAAACTGACCCAATAACAAGAAGTAAAAAGGATACTTAGTAAAGATGAGGATATGTGGAAGTATGTATGGTGATCTTATATCTAAGGTCACTTGGATTAATATTTCATATTAGATGAGTTACAAATGTTTTTGTGAAGACTAGATACTGGACAGTGACAGTGATGTTTGACAAAGCGAGTCTTTGTGTTTTGAGTATATCTTACATACGATGATGAATCAGGTTATGTGAGCTTAAGGGATGATAGAAGAAATATTAAGGAATATTTTTTATGGGTCACAATTCATATGATTGTTTGGTGACATTAGGTGTGACATATATTCTAGAGGATACCTATTTGCGGCCGACTTCATAGATGTAGCATGTATTGTGGATTTCAAGTGTAGATTACAGATCTTGGATTATGTCTGATGGATTATAATTGATGGTTACTTGTTATAGGTACTGTGTGTATCTTAGGAAGGGGTTATATAAGTATTTATTTATTGGGAAAGCCTAATTGTCTAACCTAATTCAATTATTGTAATAGGGTATATATGAGAGATCTTTTCTTTTGAAAATAAGTGTGTATGTACTGAATAGGCGAATTAAGAGATAGAGAAGTGTGGAAGTGGTGAGATTGATTTTCTATTGGATTTAGATTAGAGGATATTATTATGGTACTTCATTGGAACTGACCAAGAAAATATGGTTGCTATTAGAACAGTTCAATGGATTGTATATTTTTTATATACACTTGTGTTTTAGAATCTAAGTCCTTGAGGGTGGCTTTAACCTTCTTTAGGAAGTGTGCATGGGCAGTGAGCCCACTATTGTTCTTGACTCCCAATAGGGTTTTTCCTTTAATAGGGATTGTGTACTATAATTCTTTAATAAGATCCTAACATGACTAAATCTTTTAACAAGGGAACTATACTCCCAGTACATTATTTCTGGGTGCTAATTCCCACTGAAGTTTTACCTTTAACAGGGTTGCTAGGATTAGGTAATACTGAGAGGGGGGTGAATCAGTATTACGACACTTATAGAAACTTTTAAACCAATTAAACATTAACCATATGCTTGCGGAAAAGAAAAGAACATAAGAACATAACACAATTTTCCTAACACCATAATATTGTTGTAGAGGATACCCTAGCCAAAGGAAAACCCTGATGGGGATGGTACCCACAAGCATGCACTAAAGTATAGTGTCCCTGTTAGGAGACCGATCCCTTTTAGGAGGTGAATATTACATAGTACATTTCCTTGTAAAAAGAATAACAACCTTGTTAAAGGTATACAACACCCTGTTAGGGGGAAAATGAGCTTACATCACTTACAATGTAATTCTGTAACAAAATGTTCTTAGTAATGAATGAAACAAGCATCTCTAATGCTTAGATAGTTCATGTTCATAGCTCATCAATGATCTCTGTCATCCTCTACTCTACCATTCGTATCATCCATCCATCTATCACTTCACATCTATATCTTCGCTCAAAAAAATATCTCCATATATATATATATATATA